>PISX010005412.1:0-108695 GCA_004024625.1 Mellivora capensis
CGGACCCCAGATACTACGGGGAAGGATGCTCAGACACATGGCAAAGTGGGTTGTCTTTTATGTATTCAGGCAATCAAAGTCTGTTTCATAAACTCCATTTCCAAGGCAGTGACTCTGGTAGAGTCTTCTGCTCCCCCTTCTTTCCACAAAGGATAAGAACAGGAAAATGGTTAGAAACCAGGAAAATGGTTAGAAACCAGAGAGAGAATTGGGAAGGAGGAGTTAGGAAATAATCATGCTTTTTGTTATTTAGTCCTGACAACATCTCTACAAAGGAGTGACTGTCATCGTTGCACTTTAGACATGAGGAAAACGAGAGTTGAGAGATTCAGTAGTCTCTTTGGGGTCACAGGACTCTGGGGTTCACATCTGCGCAAGCTTGTCTCCAAGGTGCACATTCTTAGCTGTTGTGCTTCTGGCCTCTGGAGACGGGCGCAGTATCACAAGAGGCTCTTTTCCTCGTGGAGCTCACGGTGATGTCGCAGGCCTCGTGCACGGAAGGCCGTCTCAGATGGTCACTGAGGGCACGCGGCATATGGAACAGCTGCCGAGCCAGGTAGAGTGCAGCTTTAGACCACATTCCGAGGGCACTCATGAGGGACGGGCGGAGTTGCTAAGAAAGGCATCAGGGGGCTGGAGGGAGTCCAGTGATCCTTGAGGAAGGGAGCGGTTTAGACCGCAGACGCGCGCGCAAGGCGGCCCAGGCGGGGGATGTGCTGTGTGCCAGGCAGGGAACCTGAAGCCTGAATTTACCCAAGCAGAGGGTCCCAACTAGGAAAACAGAAGAGGAAAGGAAAAAATTCTCAACATGCATACTTGGCAGGAAGGGTGTTTGTGTCTTTTCTTACTTGAGTTTTTCTTTTTCTTTCTTTCTTTCTTTTTTTTTTTTTTGAAGGTTTTATCTATTTATTTAGTTGTCAGAGAAAAGTGAGCGAGCGAGCACAGGAAGGGGGAGCAGCAGGCAGAGGGAGAAGCAGGCTCCCCACTGAGCAAGGCCCCATATGGGACTCGATCCTAGGACTCTGGGATCATGACCTAAGCCAAAGGCAGAGGCTTAACTGACTGAGCCACCCAGGCGTCCCTTGAGTTTTTCTGACAGGTACTACGTGTCCTCTCCTGGAGACATAAGTTGTGTAAGGCAAAACTCATTGTTTCCGTGTGTTGTATAGGCATGATTTTAAAAAAATGAATTTGGGGGCGCCTGGGTGGCTCAATGGGTTGAGCCTCTGCCTTCGGCTCGGGTCATGATCCCAGGGTCCTGTCTAGCCCCACATCGGGCTCTCTGCTCGGCAGGGAGCCTGCTTCCCTCCTCTCTCTCTGCCTGCCTCTCTGCCTACTTGTGATCTCTCTCTCTGTCAAATAAATAAATAAAATCTTAAAAAAAAAAAAAAGAATTTGTATCCCATCTTGTTCTAAAAAGGTATTGAAGCATAAGATGTGGTGTTACCTTACGAGTACTTCTGTCTCTACTATACCCCCTACTTGAATATTGTGCACATTCTTGTTATGGCCACGTTTTGTGGATAAACACGTATCCTGGAGTACTGAACTTCATCGAAAGAGGCTGGATGGATGGTCTTCATGGTTCAGGACACGGACAGATTACTGTAGTAGGTCTGGAGAAGGCCTATTTTCAACCTTACAAATTTTTATTAAAAATTATTTTTAAAAATCCAGACTATGGAGAAAATACAGGAAAAATGATTTCATTTCTTTAAAAAAATCAATTGCAACTTGCACTACTAGGTATTTATCCAAAGGATATAAACATTGTGTTTTTTTTTTTTTTTTAAGGTTTTATTTATTTATTTGACAGATAGGGATCACAAGCAGGCAGAGAGTCAGGCAGAGAGAGAGGGGGAAGCAGGCTCTCCACTGAGCAGAGAGCCTGATGCGGGGCTCGATCCCAGGACCCTGGGATCATGACCTGAGCCCAAGGCAGAGGCTTTAACCCACTGAGCCATCCAGGCGCCCCAAACATTGTGATTTGAAGGGACACCTGCAAGCCAAGGTTTATGTCCACAATACCCCAAATATGGAAAGAGCCCAGGTGTCCATTTACAGATGAATGGATTAAGAAGATGTGTGTGTGTGTGTGTGTGTCACTTAGTCATCAAAGAGAAGAAAATCTTGCCATTTACAACCACATAGATGGAAGTAGAAGGGATTATGCTAAGCAAAATAAGTCGGAGAAAGACAAATATCAGATGATTTTACTCATATGTGGAATTTAAGAAACAAAACAGATGAACATAGGGGAAGGTAAGAAAAACTAAAATAAGGCAAAAATTTGAAGTAGGCACACCATAAAAGATATTGAACTCTGGGAAACAAACTGAGGGTTGCTGGAGGGGAGGTGGGTGAGGGGACGGGGTGACTGGGTGATGGGCATTAAGGAGGATACTTGATGTAATGAGTCCTGGGTATTATATACAACTGATGAATCACTAAATTCTACCCCTGAAACTAATTAAAAAAATCAATTGCAAGACAAAAAAGGGAGGGGGAGAGGAAATATATAGATCAATGAGAATTAAGACGTGTAAACTAATTGCAGCGAATAGATTTGGATTCTGATTCAAGCAAACTTAAACACATTTCTGTGAGACAATTAGGGAAATTTGAATACTGCCTGTTTATTTGATGCTTTAAAGTATGAATATGGTATTGTGGTTATGTTTACAAAGAAAGTCTTTATCTTACAAAACAAGAAAACAAAACCACAAAACCTTAGCATTTGCACAGGGCTCCTAAATATTTTAGTGACTCACTCTTTGGAAGCCTTTTTTTTTTTTTCTTCTTTCAATTTACTTCTTCCTGCTCTCTTTGTGTCCCTTCTAAGCTGTCTACTGTCCCCCTGGTAGAATGTCTTCAGGAGAGTTGTTGGAATCCTTTTTGATTGTCAGAAAAGCACACAGTTCTGCTAGTTTTGTTGCCTACAGAAACAGGCACTTAACTCGGAATTGGCTATGAAGCTTGCCCATCTATTGACTTCGTCAAAGGGGCCCCATAACTCAAAGTGGGTATTTGAGCATCTGCCTTAAAACCCACACCTTGGATGCCTTTAGGAAAACCCAGATTTGGCAGTTCTGTACCGTTATTTCGGTGTAAGGTATTTCCAGGGGGAATTTAGATATTAGAGTTGCCCAAATTCACTTTGTTGTGTCACTTTTTCTTTTTAAAATTCCAGTTCGTTAACATACAGTGTCATATTAGTTTCAGGAGTACAATATGGTGATTTCACAGTTCCGTGTAGTACCGGGTGCTTATCATGATGTTACATTGCTTTTTTAAACAAAGATTTTATTTTTTATTTGAGAGACAGAGAGAGTGCATGCACGCACAAGCAGGGGGAGGGGGGAGGGAGAGGAAGAAGCAGGCTCTCTGCTGAGCAGAGAGCCCGGACGCAGGGCTCGATTCCCAGGACCCTGGGATGATGACCCCAGCTGAAGGCAGCTGCTTAACAGACTGAGCCACCCAGGCGCCCCAGTGTTACATTACTTTTAAACCATGTTTCTATTTAAACTATGTAGTTTTATTTATTTATATATATTTTTAAGATTTAGTTTATTTATTTTAGAGAAAGAAAAAGTGTGTGTGCGAACGGGGGTGGGGTGCTAGGGAGAAGGAGAGAAGTAGACTCCCCACTGAGCACCAAGCCCCACATGGGCCTTGATCCCATGACCCTGAGGTTATGACCTGAGCTGAAATCACAAATCCGAGGCGTAGCCCTCCACTGGGAGGCTTTAAAAGACAGCTAACGGTTACAAGGTCTCAGTTTTAATGACCCTTATTGCCACACCTCTTTCCTTACCTGAACGGGAAGTAGGTGTTGGTTGTTGCCCTCAAAGCTGAGATATCTTTATTTCTACAAGTGTGAGAATCCTTCCATCCCCCCACCCCGTTATTTTTAAAACATTTATTTATTTATTTATTTTAGCGCGAGAGCATGAGAGAGGGCGAGCACAAGCAGGAGGGGTAGAGGGGGAAGGAGAGAGAATCCCAAGGGGACTCTGTGCTGAGCTCAGAGCCCTCCATGGGGCTCGACCTCACCACCCAGTCTCCATCACTTAACCTGCTTAGCCAGCCAGGTGCCCCCTTCCATATCCGTCTGAATGGAGCCCAGCTTTACGAATAGATTGTAGGCTTGAGAAGTGCCAGTTGCAACTTGAGTAAATGATACTGCCCTGTGTACTTCAGAAGCCCGCTGACTAGGGTTTTGGCTGCTTGGGAGCCTCAGTATAATTAAGTCTTGGGGCCCGTGAGGTGAGCGGCACATTTAGTTGCTAATGCTGCTTTTCTTAGCAGCCAAGAGTAAACAATCGCGTTTTGAGGAGCTCTGCTCTTTAGCAAAGAATCTTGTGTCACGGTCCCCTGGTGCTCTATGACTGGATATACAATGTTTTAAAATGTCGTGACATCTCTCTGAACAATTTCCAAAAGTATTACATGGGAGTGGCATAGTTAATAGAATACGGAAGTTGATGCCTGGAGGTCGAGACTGTAGGCACATCTCTGCTCCTGACTACGGGTCTCAGACACAACTGTGACAGTACTTTCCTTGCTTATAAAATGGTTATAATAAAACTTGCTTTATGGGGAAGTTGTGACAATCAAGTGGGAAAAGTCTTTGTACCGCAAGTGGCCTACGGGCACTCAGTAAATAGTCCTTGAATTTCTGGTTGGTTCTTCATTGGTCAAAGTAAAGACTAGTTCTCTAGGGTCAGTTTCAGTTTTACGAGAATATAGTTTTAATTATTTTTTGTTTTCAATTTATGACCATTTATCTGGTCTTTTAAAAAAAATTCTAACTTAAACAGCATTGGTAGAAAATGTTTGTGTGTTTTACTTTTGTGTGAAGTCTCCATACTTAGATTTGAATTGTAACATTTTTGGTTCCTACAACTTTAGGAAGTGCAGTTTTCTTTGATTTTGGTTTGAATGAATGTATTGACTTAGTTTATTTGACTGAAGAATTTTATGTTTGGATAGATTTAGGGGAATAAGTGTGTGTTTTTTTAAAACTCTGAGGAGTTTGCAGTCATTCTTGATTTAAGTTGTCAAAAAGAACTGAAAATTACTTTTAAGAATGCCACTTCCTCTTCACAGAAGTATAAAACCATGTCTTTTTGAGGAAGTGTGTAAGAACAAAATAGTTGATAGGGCAATCTTCTTCAAAAATCGTCATGGGAGAATTTCTGAGAAACATTCAAGTTTCAAGTCTTGAACGAACATATAATAGGATAGAAAGCCATGTATTTCTTTGAAAAAGATGTGATTAAAAAAGTCAGAAGAAGGATTCTTTGTAAAAAGTCACTTTAATTTGGAGTCTTTTTTTTTCTTTTAAAACTATAGAATGCAATAAAAAGGAGGCAATTTTATTTTAAGTCATCTCTGCACCCAATATGGGACTTGTACTCACAACCCCAGCATCAAGAGTCTCACGCTGCACCGACTGAGCCGGCCCGGTGCCCCATGTATGTTTTAATTCTAAGATGTATTTCATTTTGAGGTGTATCTGGTTAAGGTGTAGGACAAAATAAAAAGGGTCAGAGGAAAATGAAAATGAGAGTAGTAACAACAACAACAAAAAGAGTAGATTAAAGAAAGAAAAATAGGAGAGAAATACGTTTTTTATTTTAAAAAGAGGGAGGGGTGGGGCGCCTGGGTGGCTCAGTGGGCTAAAGCCTCTGCCTTCGGCTCAGGTCATGATCTCAGGGTCCTGGGATTGAGCCCCGCATCGGGCTCTCTGCTCATCAGGGAGCCTGCCTCTCCCTCTCTCTCTCTCTGCCTGCCTCTCTGCCTACCTGTGATCTCTGTCTGTCAAATTAAATAAAATCTTAAAAAAAAAAGAAGAGGGAGGGGTGCCTGGGTGGCCCAGTTGGTTAAGTGTCAGACTCTTGGTTTCGGATCAGGGCGTGGTCTCAAGGGGTGAGATCCAGCCCCGCGTCAGGCCCTATGCTCAGTGTGGAGTCTCTTTGACTTTCTCTCTCTCTCCTTCTGCCCCCTCCCCACACCGTGTGCACATTCTCTCTCCTCCCTCTCTCTCTCTCAAATAAATAAATGTTAAAAAACAAAACAGGGAAGGAACTGAGAAAGGAGGGAGACTGACCATGTTATTTCCCAAGGCGAATGTCAGAGCCACTCTTGAACTTGAACCTAAATTGGGCATTACCTGCTATACTCTGCTCTTAAACATGATTTTTAACATGGAGCGCTGCTCTTCAAGCACACGGACACTTATTTCTTGGAGTTCTAAGATTGGAATAACCCAAGTGGAGGTTGTTAGTTACGCTACGAAAGAAACGACCCGAGCTATGTACCCGGGGGCTGGGAAGAATCAGGCTGATGGTTATTCGGCGCATCGCGGGGTCCTTGCTGCTGGTACGGAGCCTTCAGATTCCGAGGAGTGACCGGCGGATAGCAGGTCATTTTGCACGTGGGAAGGCAGGTTTGGCGGCTCCTGGGCCTCGTAACTAGGCTCCTGCGACAGCTCTGGTTTTCAGTGTCTACCGCCTGTCCTTGCGAGCGAACTCAAGAAGGACATTTCCTTATCTTCAGTGTGCTTTTCCGGAGATCCATTTTTACCTCCCTTTCTGCCAGAACTGGTTGTGAGACATGGCAGCCCTGACATCTCTGTGGGCCTCAGTTTCCTCCAAGGAATGAGGACATTGGTTGGACGAGCCAGCGGCTGCTCTAGTCTTCCATGGCTCTAACCCGAGGCTGGCGGACGACGGTCCGGCCACATGCTGAATCCAGCTCTAGGCCTGTTCAGATTTGGCCTGTCAGCTAAGGATAGTTTCTACATTTTTTAAAAAAAGGTTTTATTTATTTATTTGACAGAGATCACTAGTAGGCAGAGAGGCAGGCAGAGAGAGAGGAGGAAGCAGGCTCCCCGCCAGGCAGAGAGCCCGATGCGGGGCTCGATCCCAGGACTCTGGGATCATGACCCGAGCTGAAGGCAGAGGCTTTAGCCCACTGAGCCACCCAGGTGCCCCTAGTTTCTACATTTTTAAATGGTTGACCAAGATCAAAAGAAAAATATTTTGAGATACATGAAAATTATATGAAATTCAAATTTCAGTGTCCATAAATCAAATCGGATTGGAATCCAGCCTCCCTCATTCGTGTACCTATTCTCTGTGGCCGCTCTGGGGCCTCCGTGAGTGGAGCTAGGTGGTTGCCACAGAGCCCTCGTGGCAGGCAAAACCGAAAACATTTACTGTCTGGCTCTTTGCAAAAGAAATGTGCCAACCCCCACTCGAATCCAAGCTCGGGGACCACACTGCTTAGAAATTGAGTGTTGCCTTTGTATTACTTATGCTGTACTTTGATCTAGATTTAATTAGATTAATATGGTAATTCTCGCTTCTATTATTTTCTCCAGGAGAAAGTAGAAGCTTAGTTAGCCTTCTTGGTATGTTTTTAATTAAAAAAGAAAAATCCCCTTTTAAAACAATAGTTTGTTTGTATTCAGACTTTTTTTCCCCCTCCCTTTAGGAATCACTGTAGAGAAGGGAGCCATATGTTTGTATTTTAAATCGTTTTGCCTTTTAAACTGGATTTTTAAACTCCAGATGTGGACTCAGAAACAGTTAAAATGTACTTTTGATGTTCTGCAAGAGCCACGTTGGGGGAGGAGAGCTTTATCTCTTATATTTGAGAGTAAAACAGAAATCTTAGTATTTTCTCTTTCCCATTGTGTGCTAAAAATACTATCTTTAGTTTCTTTGAGTAGACAGTCTAGATTAATATGGGGATAGAAATGGCTTTAATTTTACAAATGCCAATTAGAACAATTCAATGAATATACTTTGATGATATCTCAATTATTACAAATGGATACTATAAAAATAAAAGATAAATATCAATATTATCTACTTATCTAATATTTCTCACTATTCTAGAAAGTTCTCTTTAAAGCTAAGTCTGGTAATTTCTGTGTGAGTTATGGGTTTGGGTGAGTGAGTGAGTGTGTATATGTGTGTGTGTTTCCAGTGTTCATGTCTGCCTCCCACTCTTGAACTTCTGAAGTCATCTGAGTTATTCTAAAACTCCTTCTAGGCCTGGAGTTTCTTTTGATCTTGGAAGAAGATGGGCACCTTGAACTGGTTAGTGAGGGGCAGGAGGGAGGTCAGTCAACACATGTGGTCTTTCATCTAAAAGTTAGCTTTATTTTTCTTTTTTGATTTCCTGGAGAGAAAGAGTTAAGACTAAAGACACTTGTTGATAAAGATTTGTGAAGAAATTCACGTAGTATATAACTTTAGAAAACATGGACAGTGATTCAGTACTTAAGCCCTCTAAAGACCTCCAACATTTTCTGAACAGCAGCATAAATTATCTGGAGGTTAACACATTGATAAAATTCCCATTTTTTGGAGGGAAAAACTGAGGCCAGTGGTTGTTACTTGGCTTGCTGAGTCTTAGTGCTGGTAGAGGTCTTGTTTTTCTGGCTCAGTCTGAGGTTCATTTCATTTGCCTATCCTATTCTTAAACAGTACTTGTAAAATCACACGTCATTTCTACAGTTATATTTAGGATATAGCCTGAAATACTGTATGAACACCCTGTGATAGAATATGAAGGCTGCTGCCCGGGTAATTATTATGTGGGTCTAGTATCATATCATTTGCATTATCTAGATTAGACTGTATCACCGCTTCAAAGTTGGGTTAGAAGAGGGAGCCCATTGTGTGCAGGGCCAAGAGAGTATTGCCTCATGGTTCCCCTTTGGGTGAAGAACTTTTCGATAGTGCAGAAGGGTTCTTGTTTGAAAACGCCTGCAACTGGCAACTGTGTTGAAACACTAAGCCTTTCCCACACCCTCACCCCCAAATACCTTCTCAGTGTGCTCTGTTTTCTTTTTCAGAATTTCATGAGCAGTATCGGAATTGCCATCTGAAGGGAATGTTCGTCACAGAACTAACTGCCTAATCTTTAGATGGGTCTAAATGCGGATGAATGTAATGAGCACTTTCATTTCCCTTCTTACATGGAAGGGGGGTGAATTTCCCTGTTGAGCCTCTCACTTCTGGTTTTAATCTGTTTTTAGCTCCTTGATTAGTGTGTGGCTTGGGAAGGTTGGAGCTAAGTCATTTATTTGCTGTTCAATTCTGGGGGGGAATGTGGGCACCCCTACTTTTTAGGATGCAAGGCTGTGCTTCCCCTGAGTTTAGGTTAGTGGTGACTGTTGAATGAATGAATGAATGAATGAGTGACCCAATGCCATTTTCTGCTCCTGCCTCTCTTCATTCTCAGGTCCTTACTGTTCACCTTCTTTCCTCATCCTGCAGTCTTCAGCACAAAGACAGGGCGGATAGGACATGATAAATTTTTTTTACATAAATAGCCTGAATGAAAGGATTGGTGGTAGAAAATATTGCCAAGTGTTTTTGTTTTGGTTTGGTGTTTTGGTGGATTTTTTTCTTGTTAAATATGTACATATGTTAAATATGTACAATCAAGGGGCGCCTGGGTGGCTCAGTGGGTTAAAGCCTCTGCCTTTGGCTCAGGTCATGATCCCACGGTCCTGGGATCGAGCCCCGCATTGGGCTCTCTGCTCAGCGGGGAGCCTGCTTCCTCCTCTCTCTCTCTGCCTGCCTCTCTGCCTGCTTGTGATCTCTCTCTGTCAAATAAATAAAACCTTTAAAAAATAATATGTACAATCAAGAATTGTGTGACTAATGATAGCTCAGTGTGTTGTGAGCCACCCAGGCACCCCAAAGTAAGACCTTCTTATTTGAAGGGTGTTTCTTGATCTCTTGATGAGGATTGCTTTCTTGGCTTAAATTAGTTTATGTATTTATGGATACCCTAACTTCTTGCCGGAATGATGAGTAAAGGAAGTTAATTGAAGCAGGGGAGGTATGAATTCAAGGAAGTTCTCCTGACTCAAGTATTTTGAATACTCTCTTTGCTGCCAGGACATTTTACAACGTAGGGGCAGTCCTCTTGGTCAGAATCAGAAGGGGCGAGAAGTAAATCTGCCTTTCGAGGGAAGCTCATGAAGAGGAAAGTAGGAACAAAGAGCTGCGTGACTCCGCAGCCACAGGCAAGTGCCTTTTGGCAACATGTGCCTCTGGAAGCTGAGGGTCTGGAACGTGATACCCCCAGAACAACGCATGCCTGCAGACCCCTCACAAAAGCTTCATGCACTCCGGGGGCCCAAGGCTGCCTGTGTGCCTTGTCAGATGGCCATCAGATGGCCAAGTGTGGGTCACTGGGTCACCTCAAGTGTGAATGACAGACACATTAGTGAAGTCTCAGGCCGTACAGATCGCCTTCGAAAGCGTGTGCTTGCAATTTTGGAAAAACTAGGCTAGTGTGTGTTAAAACTTTAGCTTTTAGAGGTAAGGTAGAGAGATAGGTAATAGGTCTTTATATATATATTTTCCCTAAAATGTTGTAAATCAGTTAACCGTTAATTAACTAATTCATTAATATTTCTTTCATGATCTCTGGATCATGAAAGGACAATTAGTATGGACAATTCCAGTATGTAGATACCTGATGAAAAGCCGGTTTTGTGCGCACGAACGTTTGGGTGGCTTACTTCTCTAACATTTGAGGCTTTATTTGGTGTTTGTGAAGACTTCCTCTCAGGCATGTTGACTCTGGTTTCTGTGTCCTCCTATATTCCACTCTGTGTAACTGATTGAATAATAGCAGGATGGTAGTAATGGTGTTCCTCATTATACTCTAAAACTTAATTAGAATTTGATATATTCAGAAGCTAGTTTCTTATATTTAAAGCCCCAGATCCTGGTTTATAACTGATTTTTGGTAAACCAGTTGCTTGAGGAAGTACATCTGACAGCTATTTTGGTTGGTTTGTTAATTCCTTTTTTTTTTTTTTTAAAGACTTTATTTATTTATTTGACAGAAGAGAGAGATAGAGATAGAGAGAGAGATAATTAGCAGGGGAAGCAGCAGGGTGAGAGGGAGAAGCAGATTCCCTCCTGAGCAGGGAGCCTGCTGAGGGACTGGATCCCAGGACCCTGAGATCATGACCTGAGCCGAAGGCAGACCAGACGCTTAACCAGCTGAACCACCCAGGCCCTTCTGTTTGTTAATTCCTCAATTAGCTAACAAGTCCCCTGATTTTGTAAATTGAAAATTGATATTATCTCTGGGTATTTACTTTACAAAAAACGAGGTGAAATGTCTTGATATAAAATTCAAACTGAGGTATGTTTGCATGTGAACGTTGAATGGGTTTTTCTGGATTTCTGTGCAGTGTTTCACCAGCATTAAAAATGGTTCTTCAAAGGGAATGCTGGGATCTGATGACTAGTGTTGCTGGTTCCTCTCTCGCTCAGCTCTAGACCAAACAGAAACATGCGTCCTCTGCCAAGTATTCTGTGACGTCACAAGGCAGGCCCTACAGCACCGTGGCTTTTTCTTATACTTTTCCTTTTCTAGCTGCAGGAGATTTAACGTCTTTCTTGACCATTCTACCCCCACCGCCTCATTTTTTTTTTTCTTCAGTTGGAGGATATCTATTCTATTATATGGGACATCTAGTAGTATAAAATCCTTTAAAATATAGATTTTAATTTTTAGAGCAGTTTTACGTTCACAGCAAAATTGAGTAGAAGGTACAGAGATCCCTTATACTCCCTGTCTCCCCCCAACTTACCCCCCCCCCACTATCTACATCTAAAACCAGGTCCGCACGCACCTGTATTGATACCTCATTACCATCCCAAGTCCGTAGCGTACATTAGGGTTCCCTCTTGGTGTTGTACATTGTGTGGGTTTTGACAAATATTTAATGACACATATTCACCGTTACAGTATCATACAGAGTAGTTTCACTGCCCTAAAAATCCTTTGTGCCCCCGGACGCCTGGCAACCACTGACCTTCCCATTATCTCCATAGTTTTGCCTTTACCAGAATGTCGTGTAGTTGGATGGATTATTTATAAAAGGGATATAATAGGAAAAGAAAATTTTGGAACTTTAAGGAGTTTTAGAGAGTTTCTATTATGTGGCCTTTTCAGGCTTATCAAAGATATTTTCCAGTAGTTTGAGTATTTTCCAACTTGTTCAGCTTCACAGGCAGAAGAGAGCTTTGCATTGTTTAAAATCAAGTTAAATATTTCTGGGAGAAGTAAAGAGAAGCATTTTAAAAAAAATCCAGGTGGAAGAAGTAGAAGGAAATTCTTTCTGTCCTTAGGAATTCCTTAAAGATTTCTTTAAGCCGACTTTGGTTGCCATTTTGATAGCATTTAGGGAGATCTTGGGTTAAATAAAAAGAGATTGCTTTCAAATTGAGAGAACTGGTATTAACTAGACGTAGGCTCACTTTTATTGCAAGGTGGAGTTGGACTCTATGGAGGCAAAAGATGTTTGGAAGGATAATGTGCTTTAATTGGAGAACTCTCGCAGAGCTGCACATAGAGACCAGCGGCGGCGTCCAATGGAAGTGTGCTCTTCTTTGTGCAGAATCGGTCGCTGAGCATTTTACATTATAAAGGAAGGTGGTAGCACTCTCAGACTCCCCCAGAGTTAGTGAGTCAGGCGCGGCAGAGGGAGGTGGAATGGTTGAATGACTTGCACGGTCACTCAGTGATAAAGCTGGCCGAGGGTTCCCAGAGGTGACTGCACTGAAATCCCTGCTTTGTACCAGCGTTTGATACTGTATCACTTTATTGATTTCATTAAGCTCTGCACGGTTTCTGTCTCAGCCATAAATGGGCTTTTCTGTTTTCTTTCCTCTTCGTTTTACTGTGAGCCGTGTAACCAGGGTTTATTTTGCAGGAACTTGTGATGGGGGCATGCCGGAGACTGATAGACAGGCCCAGTCTTTGGAGCTGTGACACTAGGCTGTTAAGAGCGTAAGAGACTCTTGGTCGTGGAAACAAGTCATAGAGCCACAGAAGGATGTAGGTTCTTGAGAAAGTAAAAATCTACTTAGCATGTTTATGGGAGAAGAGTGAGAGTCATTACCCCATTAGAGCCAAGCATTAAAGCTCCAACATCCAGTTAGAATATTTCCCATGGTTTGGCAAGTCGCTTGAACCCATGGCTTCCCACACTTTGGACCTGTTTTCTCCGGTTGCTCCGTCTCAGCAGGCTGCTGGGTATGGATCATAACCCGGAAGGGGAACAGGTGGCAGCTCCGGGCCCCAGGTAGCATTTTACGGCATTCCACCTGCTTCACTGAGTAACAGCCCCATTCCCGTAGCAGGAGGGTTTTGTTGGTGGACGTTTTGCAACGTGACCCATCAGGGGCCACACGCTTTATGTAACTCAAACTCTCTAACTTTTCATCACTTCCTGCGGAATGTGCCGTAGATGGATCAAGGGCTTTGACTAGAGACTAGTGGGTGATACTCACACTCGCTCAGCCTGGGAAGGTCCTGGGTGGGCTTTGAGAAGCACATTGCTGGGAGTGCCACGAAACCTCTTCTTTCTTAGGAAAAAGGCCCCGCTTAGGAGCAGAAAAGAGATCTCTATTGTGAGTGTTGCTAGTCTTTAGATCTTAAAATATAACAACTTAAAATTGTGTAAGGAATCATTTCTAGGATTTTGTGTCAACACACGGGTAGTTTTTGACTACATGTTGCCTTAATTTCTTGTTAGGTTGTGTGGTGGTGGGTACTAAGGTTTTTTTTTTTTTTTTTTTTTTTAAAGATTTTATTTATTTATTTGTCAGAGAGAGCGAGCACTGGCAGACGGAGGCAGAGGGAGAGAAGCAGGCTCCCTGCCGAGCAAGGAGCCCAATGTGGGACTCGATCCCAGGACGCTGGGATCATGACCTGAGCCGAAGGCAGCCGCTTAACCAACTAAGCCACCCAGGCGTCCTTTTTTTCTTTTTTTTAAAGGGTGCTAAGGTTTTAAAGGAACTAATGGGTAAGTTTACAAAGAGCAAATGTCCCATATCATTTTATGATTATTGTTATTATGTTTTTTTTTTCCTTTTGAGAATTGGGAAAAGAACACCATTGCTTGATTTTCATGGGGAGGCCGCTTGGACCTGGTCATAGAATGTGGATGTGTTAAGGGATAAGAGTTGAAAACCTCTAGACCAAATTGCAGGGGAAAGTCCGAGAAATCCTGACAGCCTGACAGAGGCCCAGGACCCTTGTTCATTCTCATGGGGTTCTTTGATGTTGCTTGCAATGCATTTCATGAAAGTAAGTTCCATTTCTTAATGTCACAAAGCATAGATGTCTGTCCATGTTTGGAGGTAATTGGGAGTTGATCTTATCCCAAATGAACATGTCACACATGTGTTCATATGAGGATACTTTATTTTTTCCAGAAAAATGTAGATATTTCAATACTTTATATGAAAACATCTTAGTTGTAGTTTGCCTGTACCCTTCAATCCAGCAAGGGAACAATGTCCTGGACCTCTTTTGGAGATGACTGTCTGGCTGTTTATTCATTTTCTTCCTCCTGGCAAAATGTGAGTTACCTCGCTTAATTACAACTAGAAAACCATTGTCAGCCCTTGTGTAAGGCACCAGCCCCTAGGTAATTCACATCAAATTTCTTTTTTTGTTTTTAAATTTTTTTTTATTTTTTAAAGATTTTATTTATTTATTTGACAGACAGAGATCACAAGTAGGCAAGAGAGGCAGGAAGGGAGAGAGAGGAGGAAGCAAGGCTCTCCGCGGAGCAGAGAGCCCGATGTGGGGCTCGATCCCAGGACCCTGGGATCATGACCTGAGCCGAAAGCAGAGGCTTTAACCCACTGAGCCACCCAGGCGCCCCTCAAATTTCTTTTGAGGCTTGTAATTTCCAAAACTAGCAATAGGATGAAAAGCATGTCTTTTGCTGAATCTAGCAGCAGATGTGTTTGTAAAGTGAGGAAATGGCGTTGCTCACTCACTAACTGTATCTTGAGGGATAATGTGATGGGGGTGTAATTTGACTGGTATTTCCCCTATTAAAGAAACACAGGCAAACTTTCTCCTTTGGGATTTAAAATGTATATATTACTCTAAAAGCCTCCTGGGAATTTGAACTGCTACTTGCTTGCCTGTAACTTTCCCTCATTTTCTTCCCAGAAGTGGAAAGGAAGTTTAAATCCCATTTAAATCCACAGTAAACTTCCTACAGCATGAGACTCGGTGGTTGGTGCTAATTTCAAATTCGTGCTCTGTCTAAACATCACGCAAAATGATTCCAATCCGATGTGGAACCTGTACGGTTGGCCATGTTTTTTGGGGCACTGTTTTACCTGGAGGCGTTAGAGAAAGACCAGAGAGGCTTGCCGAGGGGCAGTTGCCAGGGGTGTGTATAGACCTTGAATGCGCCGTGTACATTAACAGGCTGGTGGGGAGTAGGCGGCCGCGTGTGTCTAAGAGGTTGAGGATGAGTCCGGCCTTTGGAGAGAGGTAGTTTACTGTGTGTCTGTCTGTCTATCGTCTATTTCTGTCATGTGTGGATATTGGATGGAGGTAGCTCACTCAGTTCAGAGAGTTCCAGGTGGGGCTGTTGGGGTCCTTTGGATGGGACATAATGAGCCCCAGGTGTGTATGGCAGACCCAGGGGCCACCCTGAGAAGTTGAGGGGCACGATGTTGGGAATTTTAGCAGGTTGGCAGGAGAGGGGTTGAGCCCAGCTTTTTACTTTCCTTTTACATTTGGGGAGGATGAAGGTCAAACGGTCGGAGTGGAAAGAACAGGAATTAAGGTGGTCGCTAAATGGTGGAAGCGGGTGAGTTTTCCAGGGAGAGGAGAAGCCAGATGGCTGATCAGTGAGAGGAGCCCCTGCTTTTCTAGGCAGAGAACACACTATGGGCCTCTACTTTTATGAATTAAAAATATAGCAGCTTCCAGATTATTGTTTGGCAAGTTAACCTGGAGTGTTCTATATCCATTTAGAATCTTCTGTAATTCTCTTAGAAGAGTCCCTTGTCGATTTTTTTTTAAAGATTTTATTTATTTATTTGAGAGAGAGGCAGTGAGAGCATGAGCGAGGAGAAGGTCAGAGGGAGAAGCAGACTCCCCGTGGAGCTGGGAGCCTGATGTGGGACTCGATCCCGGGTCTCCAGGATCATGACCTGAGCCGAAGGCAGTCGTCCAACCAACTGAGCCACCCAAGCGTCCCCTTTGTCGATTTTTTAAAAAAAGATTTATGTATTTATTTGTTAGAGAGAGCATGAGAGCACAAGCAAGGGGAGTGGCAGGCTGAGGGAGAGGGAGAAGCAGGCTCCCCACTGAGCAGAGAGCCCAACGTGGGGCTCGGGGCTCGATCTCAGGGGCTCGATCCCAGGACTCTGGGATCATGACCTGAGCCGAAGGCAGAGGCTTAACCCACTGAGCCACGCAGGTGCCTGACTTTTTCAATAAAGAAAACCAAAATCTTAGTCAGAGAGGTTTAGGAAGCTAGTTGCAAGATACAAGAACGGGAAGAAAGACTAAGCGTGCTGGGATTGGACTGGTAACATGCAACCGATGACTGGTAAGTTAACCGGTTACTTGGCGGTAACGTGGGCCTCTGTGTTTATCAAGTGAGAGTGATACTCCTTGGCAGCCCTTCCTGTTCCAGCAACCAAGCCAGTGGAAGAACATTCCTACCCACGGCGCAGTGGGTCAAGACGGCGGGGCGGGGCGGGGCGGGGCGGGGCCTCCCACTCCCGCCCTCCATCCCCGCATGTCCGCCCCCCCCAGACCCTCAGCTGCGGAGTCAGCTCGACCTCCCTCCGTCTCGCTCTCGAGTTTGTGGTTCGGGCACAGGTAACCGAAACCAGATGTGCTGACTGGAAGCTGCTCGCGTTCACCGGGAGCCCTTGGTGGTGGGGGCTGGGGAGCAAATGGGCCTTTTGCAAACCCGCGTGCTTTTGCGGCGCGCGGTCCCCGCCCCCCGTCAGCGGGCTCGCCCGCTCCGGCCAGACGCTCTCCTTTCGGCCCCTGGTGGGGCTGCTGGCCGGGGAGGGGCGCCTCGCCGCCTTTCCCTGGGGCGGGTCTCTCTCCCCTCGCCGGTTTCCTGTCTGTAGCCCGCACACGGCCCCCCGGGGCCCAGGGTGATTTTCCAACCTAGAAATCGCCTCCTGGGATCCTTCGGTTAAACACTCATTAAGCTGTTCAGCCGCCCTCGGGACGGAGTGAACGGGCGGACCTGTCACATGCTCGGGCAGAAAGAGAGGGCAGGGGCTGCACCCCAGGGAAGTGAGGTGGTTTCAAGCCAGAAGAATTGCATAGACCGTAAGTCCCAGGGGGGACCAGATTCTGCTGGCCCGATTGCTGACCCGAGGGCCACAAACCTTTTGTAGCATCTGCCGCTCCAGGGGGGCCGGGGAGGGGCCTAGGGAGCGGGGGTGGGGGGGCGCCCCCGGCTCGGCCCGCCGTCCGGCCGCGGCAGGTGGGGGCTCGCGGGGGCAGAGGAGCCACAGCGCAGGGCGGCCCGGGTACCCGCCAGCCGGCCACTGTCGTGGCAGTCGGGGGGGTGGGGCTGGGGGGCGGAGAGCCCCCAGGGAAGGATGTCTCCAGAGGGCAGCTTGGTGGAGGACCCGCGATTTGAGCTGGTTTTTAAATGCCTCATTTTTAAATGACTCCTGTGTGGGCGTTGGCTGGTTGTTGGTTAAGCGCAGGCCTCGGGCTCAGGTCACGGTCCTGGAATCCTGGGATCGAGTCCCGCATCGGGCTCCTGGCTCGGCGGGGAGCCTGCTTCCCCCCCCCCGCCCCTTACCCTTTCCCCTCTCACGCTCTCTCTCTCACAAATAAATAAATAAATAATATCTTAAAAAAAAAAAAAACGCCTCATGGCAGGAGATTGACACACTGGGGAGAAGGACGGAGGGGGCGTGCGGGCAGAGGTCAGCAAAGCCAGCGAGAAGGAGGAATCTGCGCGGGGTGTCCGGGAGTCCCCGGGCCGGAGCCCAGGATCTGGGAGGGGGTGGGAGGGAATGGGCCGTGGCGGCGTGTGCAGCGGCTCGATGACCGCTAGTGGGTTTGGATTCCGTGCAGAGCCGTGGGAGACGTGATCGGGGTGGGAGGCACGCAAAAGTCGTGTTTTAGGACACATAATCTAACCGCGATGTACAGAAGCAATGCCTGACTTACTGCCTGGACTGTGCAATGCTGTTTCTGGGCCGCCTTCCAGTTAGAAATGCATTTTTGTTGTGCCCTGGCAGGGCCCCTGGTATTGTATTAGGAAGTGACCCTCACGGTCCTGTTAGGTAGGAGAGGGAAATGCTTTATCACCTTCTCTTAAATCTACAGGAGCCATATTTTATCAGTCTCTGAAATGTGGGCTGAGTGAGGGATCTGCAGTCGTCTCTTAACTACAGCACGGCTAAGCTCAGCCCTGCAATCATGTGGTTATGAAATATTACCCAGCCTGAAACCATAAGAAAAAACCCTCTTCATCTGACCTGCTCACAGCACACCATATGAGAACCTAACCTTTGAAAGGACGTGGAAAACCTGGAGAACCACTGACTGCACGAAATGCAAATGAGAATTCCATGTGTAGAGATTCTTCTCTCAGAGTTTTTGGTATTTTTTTTCTCTTGAATTTGCTCCCGACCACGCCACCTGTTTTTGCTCCAGATGTTTCCAAGGTCTCCCCCTCAGAGATTTGAGGTGCTTGCCTCCTGCTGACCCACATGTCATTGAGGGAACGGAAAAGGGTGGAGGGGAAGGGAAGATGGGCCAAGGTGCCGTTTGGTCTTTCTGGTTAATCAAAGCTAGGGCTACAGAGCGGTGCCTTGATTGGAAATGTTCGTCCAGAAGCATCTGGTCTCCTGACAGTTGGAAGGGGTGGGGGGGTGCTGAGGGGAGGGGTGTAATGCCTTGGTATTAGTCTGGCCCCAGCTTAGCAGAAGAAATGCTCATTGCCCACAGTAATGCTTCAAATAGCTGGTCTTGCCTTACCTGCATTTCCTTTGCCGGTCGGCATAAAGCTGGTCCACAAGAAGCCTGCAGTTTGATTTTGATCGGTTACCCCTGGGTGCTGGTCAAACCAGTATTTCATTCATTGCAGAAGCCACGTCCTCCTCAGACTGTGGACCTGGGGTTATCAGTCATAGTGAGAACAGAAGTGGAGGGGGGGAAGGAGCAACATGGAACCAGTGAATTTTCCTTAGGGTCCCGTAGACAGAGAAGTAGCCATTCAGTTGTCTCTGACCTGGACCCTCTTATTCCTTGTGAGATACTCGGACTTCCCCTTTGATTCACCAATCTCATTTCACATTCATGAAAAGAGAAAGTCCTCTGTTTTCGTTGTTGTTTCAATCCCATTGTCCACGGATATGTAGTAGGCGTTACATGATGGCTTATGGACTCTTTCTTCTTCTTCTTTTTTTTAAGATTTTATTTATTTATTTATTCGACAGAGAGAAAGCGAGAGCACAAGCAGGGGGAGCAGCAGGCAGAGGGAGAGGGAGAAACAGGCTCCCCACGGAGCAGGGAGCTGGATGCTGGGCTTAATCCCAGGACCCTGGGATCATGACCTGGGCGGAAGGCAGATGCTTAACCCACTGAGCCACCCAGGTGCCCTGAGACTCTTTATTCTTAAGTGATGTGACAAGTCACTGAATTAAAGACTATGTGGAACGTTGCCTTTGTTATTAGGAGGACCCCCCCCCAGTTGCTTGCTATCATTGCCCCACTCCCAGTCCCCTCTCTCAGGTGCTCACCTGCATCTTTCTGCTGCCCCCCTTCCAAATGGCTCTGGAGACATTCTAAGCAGTTGTTCTTAAAGTGTGGTCCCCACATCAGCAGAATTAGCACCCGGGCAAACTGTTCAAAATGGAAATGTCAGGGCCCCAGCTGGGATCTGTGGCATTGGAAGATGTGGGCCTGGCCTCCTGTGTTTTTTTTTTTTGTTTGTTTGTTTGTTTTTAATTTATTTATTTGTCAGAGAGAGGGAGAGAGAGAGCGCGAGCACAGGCAGACAGAGTGGCAGGCGGAGGCAGAGGGAGAAGCAGGCCCCCCCCCCCCCGCCTTGAGCAAGGAGCCCAATGTGGGACTTGATCCCAGAACGCTGGGATCGTGACCTGAGCCGAAGACAGCCACTTAAGAAGTCTCTTAGGTGATTCCGGTGCCTGCTAAATTCTAGGTGTTTGAGCTTAAGAAACACTTACCAACAACCGATGGCTTATGGAGAGCTTTGATCTTTCCCTTTACAAGTGATAAAAATAAGTTTTGTGTCTACCTGGGTGTACATCCAAGTTGTAGAATAAAAACAGAATCTGATGCATTTCATCTTCATTTCTATTCATTGTTGACAATTTCGGTATTAGAGTGGGGAAGCTTAGCACTTTGCAATTTAACAGCTAGTTAAGCACCACTTAACCCCTTAGCACTAGCCGATTGCTTTTCCTTCAAGCATGTTTCCATTCCCACCTTCCTCACCAATACCCTCCTGATTTGTGCAGTCATTCACTATTAGGCTAATTTGCTGCTCTGGGAGACAGTGTTAAGATGATTCTCTGATTAGGTGGGAATTGATTAAGCGGAAGCTGCCTTATTCTGTTGCTAGATCAGTGGAAGCGAAGAGCAAATGCCTCATTCCAAGCCTTCTTCCATTTACTGTTGCCTCAGTTAGGTGCTTTTCTGGGATTCGTGTTTCACGGGCATCGGTGACTCCTGAATTCCTCTTCTCATCCTAGAGTCTTTCCGGCCACATGTGAATAATACATGCCCAGAATCCCTAATAATGGTGGTTTCTTTTTGTTGTCCCGAATGCTGGTGACAGGCGAATAGCAAGATGAAAATGCAGCTTGTGGGTAGAAATCACGCTTGTTGAAACTCCCTGGGCCCTCTCCCATACTCACCCCACTCCCACTTTTTTTTTTTTTTTTTTTTTTTGGCCAGGTCCTGAGTATTAGCTGGATGGTCAAGCCCTGTCCTCTGGGCTGCAAGGCCCGAGTTTGAAACCTGGAGTTAAGTTACTTGACTTCTCTAGGCCTCAGTAGCTTCTTTCGAAAACCTGGGCAGGAAGAGTATTTATTCCAGAGGGTAGGAGGGGGTTTTAATGGAGATAATGTATGTCAAGGTCATTTGCAGCAATGCTCCCCAGACATGAGCTTCCCTCTCTGTTTTTCAGACCCTCCCACTCCAGTACATCCTCTTCCAGACCCCTCTCCTAGGCTGGTGTCTCCCTTTCTTGACTTCCCATAGTGCTTTGTTGGTTTCCTTTTCTGGCACTTGACAATTATGTGCCTGACGTTATAGATGTAATTTTAAACTCTCCTTTTAGATCGTGCGCACCTCCAGGCTCAGCGATGGCGTGGTGCCCCCCTCTCTTCTC
The DNA here is from genome assembly GCA_004024625.1 of Mellivora capensis. Classification (NCBI taxonomy): domain Eukaryota; kingdom Metazoa; phylum Chordata; class Mammalia; order Carnivora; family Mustelidae; genus Mellivora; species Mellivora capensis. The sequence goes on from PISX010005412.1 coordinate 21,218, forward strand.
CATACCTGTGGCTTCCAAGCCTGGATGAACATCACATACACCTGGGGAGCTTTGAAAGCAATCCAGATTCCGGGGTTCTAGCCCCAGAGAACATTCTGGTGCGTTGGAATTTAGAAACCTAGATTTTAAAAAATAATAATTTGTCTATATTTTAAGTAATCCCTTTGCCCAGCATGGGCCTCAAACTTACTACCCTGAGATCAGGAGTCACATGCTCTACTGACTAAGCCAATCAGGCCCCTCTAGAAACCTAGATTTTTTTTTAATGATTGCCACAGACGCTTCTGCTGCAAGTGGGCTCCAGACCCCGGCTTTAGAGTCAATTCCATAAGGCAGTCGTTTCCACCTCTGTCAAATTCAGCAGCCCCTTTTACATATCTTGCAACGTCTTCTTTACTTCCTGAAATGAAACTCATAGATAATAGACATCACTTACATACAATATTAAAAAAAAACACCCAAAACATGACTCCAACTCCAATATATCTCCAATATAAAGGAGAAGAACATGAAAATAATTTATAGCTTGTATTTCAATATGTGCACAGTTTCGTTAGAAGGCACAGTGAAATAATCAGATAAATTAGGTTTAAGAAATACTGAATTGGGTTTTATCACTAATTATATGTATATGTATAAAGCCTTAGAAATAAGGGCTAATAAGCCTTTTTATGTATATCACTAAGAACAAGACAACAATAAATATAGACCAGTACAGGTGAGCTGTGGAGGGGACTCATTAATCATGAGTGACCGTCCTGAAACTGTCATGATTTTTGGAGATGGTAAAAAAAATTCTTGGTAATGTTCTGAATAGAAGAAAGCCCAGCCTTCTCTTGATTTGTAGGGTAATCACATTCCTGGCAAACTTAGTGTATTTAGAACTGGACAGCATAGTTTTATGAAACAGAGTCAAGATCTAGACTCAGATGATTATTTTTTTCTTTGTTCTCTTTGTTCTCTTATGAGAGTTGCGTGGGACCTGGGATAATCCATCAAGAGGAACCTTCTGGAGTATTGTAGGGGTCTAGCATTCCTGCTCCCGCTCCCCACATACCAGCAGAGCCCTGCAATCATTGTAACAACCAGAAGCCCCTTACCCTGTTCCAGAGCCTGGAGGGACAGTGCCACCCCACTGAGAGTCACAGCCACAGCAGTAGAAAAACCTAAACTCTCGTCAGGGCACAGGAGCCCTGAGACCTCCAGCAGGTTGCCCCTAAGACATTGTATTCTGTATGTGTTTTCCTAATATGAATTAACTACCAGATTTTGAATACTTCAAATAAATGGCATGTATGTTAAAAACAAAACAAAAACAAAAACAAAACTGGGCAACAAAATTTATGGGTGTAAGGTTTTTTTCTTTTCCTAAACCAGAATTGGCTTCTGTTCTTAGTCACATTGTAGAAACCTGGGGGTACTTGAAACTGTAAAAGAGCTTTGTCGCACCTTAGGTTCTCAGGAAGCAGATATCGATGTGGAATTTGGGTTGCAAGATGCTCACTGGGGAGCAAAATCTAGGAAGGGAAGGAAGTAGGACTGGGGGGACGAAGAGGTTGTGAAGGCCTCGGCCAGCCCGGTGAGAAGCCTCGTAGTGACCATTTGCCGTCCTGGTGCCCTGCTTTGTGCCAGAATTGCCCACCTCGGGCACCAGATGGAGCGGTCACACGCAGAGAGGCAGGACAGGGTGGCCTGGGGAGGCTACTCTTTGCAGCTGTGGTGGACCCTGAGGGAGCGGGGGTTCTGGGGGCAGCGTGCTGCGTGCACTCCCCACGCCCCCGGCAGGGCTTTGCACAAACTGGGATGTGGGCAGCTCACGTCTGGGCTGCCCCAGGGTTTGTGTGTGTGAATCCTCACTGGGGCCTCCCAGTGACCCTCGGAGAGAGGCACGACAATCATTCCCATTTCAGAGATGAGGAAACGGAGGCTTAGAGAATTTGCACTCAATTCCCTGGTTTAAGTACCTAACTGGTGTCTCGGGCCTGGGGAGACAGGCCTTCCAAAGGCCAGCTTCCCTCAGTGATGTCCATTTGGGCTTGACAGTTTCCTTCCCTCCCTCCCGATCAGGGGGTTGGTGTGACTCCCAGTTCCTGGAGCTGGAGTGGGATCCTGAAGCGGCTGAAACCTGTCTCTTTCTCGATGTTTCTTTTGTGTTGGTTGAGTAGCTTACGGGTTGATTAGCACAGTGAGGTGGAAATAGCGAGTCCTTTCAAATTCCCAGCTTTTATCACTCGATCAGCTTAAGGAATTAATTTAAAAAATCCGTGACATGCCCGATTGCTGCTTGTTTTGTGATAAGATTTTCCTTCCAGGTTGTTTCTGGCGTTGACAAGGACATTTGATTGAGGGGCTCTTGGGAAGAGGGCCCTGGGCCTCCCAGATATAACTTCCCCGGCTCCAGCCAACTGGAGGGTGCAGGGGTTGGGAGGAACCTCTGACTGGCGGCTGCTTGGGGAGCCTGAGGTGTGCTCCCAGACGCCTGTGCCTGCCAGGCACACTGGCCTGGTTCCCCGCCTCTCTCTCTCTCTCTCTCTCTCTCTCCCCCCCGCCTGGGGCTGCAGCCCGGGCTCTCAGTGGCTGATGAAAAGGCTTTCAAATCATTTGTAGGTCTCCCGGGGAGAACTACTGTCTTTAATCAAAGGCAAGGCCATTTCTGCTGCTATGTGTTGGAATAATTTTGGCTTTTTAACAAAGCAGATGGGAATGACTACCAGGTATGAGGTTGGCCATAGGCAAGTCCAGTGGATTGTAAGCCTTATTAACTCCGACAGAGGAAATAAACACTCCAGGAACATAGTTCTTAGTAGGATTGCTTCATGCTTTTGAGGCTAGAATTCTTTTAATTAAAATAATTTAATTTTTAAAAATTACATAAGATATACTCACTGCAACAATGAAACCTCCCATCCCCTCCGGTGTTACCGTACCCTTAAGGACTTCAAGGTTAACACTTGTGTGCGTTTCCTTCCTCGCCATTTGCTGTGCTTACTCAAACGTGGGCAAATACATTGAACTGCATGGGTTTTTTTTCCTTCTTTTTCAATAAAAATATTCTAAATATTTCATGAATTTCTTTATTCACCACACAGCGTATTAGGGACACCCCCTCCCGCAGGTCAGTGCCCAGCTTTATCGAATTCCGTAGTGTGGATGTGATTTATTCAACCGCTTTCCCTATGGATGGGCATTCAGCTTGCTTCCCGTTTTCATTGTTTTAAAAAGAATGCTGCAAAGAACATCATTAGTTTCATTTTTTTTTTTTTTTTAAGATTTTACTTATTTATTTGAGAGAGAGAGCTCAGGAGAAGAGGGAGGGTCAGAGGGAGAAGCAGACTCCCCACCAACAGGGAGCCTGATGCGGGACTCGATCCCGGGACTCCAGTATAGGGTCTGAGCTGAAGGCAGTGGCTTACCCAACTGAGCCACCCAGGCGCCCCAGGACATCATTAGTTTTAATCGTGCTTCTGCGGGTACCCTGAAGCTGGGAACAGGGAGGTGAACAAGACAGAGAGGCTCCCTGCTTTCTAGAAGTTTACCATTGTTGGAGGGGAGCTGTGTGTAAGCAGATGAAACAATACACAAGATGGGAAACAGCTGTTGGAGGTGAGGCATCCGAGAAAAACAGTCGCTGTGTTGGAGGAAGGACTTCTTTCCCGAGGACAGCTGGCGCGGAGAGCAGGGCAGGTGGCGGAGGTTACTTTCTGTCCTCGGGTCACTCATCAACGCAGGCTGCCGCCCAGCCTTCTGCAGAAGTGCCAGGGGTTATACCCCGCCCCGCTGTGTCCCCGAGGCCCCTTTCCCCGTACCTTCCTCGGCTTAGGTTGCTGTTAGGTTTTCCAAATTTTGCCAGTCCTGTGCGTGAAAAACGGACCTTTCCCTCGGTGCTAGTGACGTTAGCTTTTTCTGTGTTCATTGACCTTTTCACGTCTCTCTTCCTTCACTTGCTTATTCATTGACTCACTCGTGGCTTATTCAGTGACTTTGCCATGAAAAGAGCTTGGGCTTTCTAGCATCTTCTGACCGGTGTGTAGGTGCCCTTTGTCTGTCAGAGCCTCCCAGGTCGTCACTTGTTTCCGTTTCGTCTTACTGCTTCTGAGACTTCTCTCCTGCAGCCTGAGCGAGACCCAGTCCTCATTAACTAATCCTCACGGATTATGGACCCAAGGCCTTTGGCATATGAGCTTTTCAGAGACCTAAAAACATGTCTGAAAATCAGGGGAAAAACCAGCTTTTATTGGCTTCTTGAATATTAAAAGAAAACTGTAAAATCGAAGGAAATATATATTTAATCAATATTTATTTTATATTATTACTAAATAATTATATAATTTATATATTTATATATAATATTACTATATAATTTTTATATAATATTTATTAATAATAAAATAATTTATATAACTGCTATAATTAAATACTATTATTAAATATATATTAAATATATATTTAATCAAACACCTAGAAAACATAACTTTATGTTAACTAGTCGTTTACAACTCAACTCAAAGTATAGTTATTTATAACTCAAATAAAAGTAATGTTGGGGCGCCTGGTGGGTGGCTCAGTCGGTTGGGTGTCTTCGAGCTCTTGATTTCAGCTAAGATCGTAATTTCAGGATCGTGAGACCGAGCCCTACATCGGGCTCTGTGCTCAGCCAGGAGTCTGCTTGAGAGTCTCTCTCCCTCTCCCTCTGCCCCTCTCCCCCTGAAATAAATAAATAAATCTTTTTTTTTTAAAGATTTTACTTATTTATTTGACAGACAGAGATCACAAGCAGGCAGAGCAGCAGGCAGAGAGAGAGGAAGAGAAGCAGGCTCCCCGCTGAGCAGAGAGCCCGATGCGGGGCTTGATCCCAGGACCCTGAGATCATGACCTGAGCCGAAGGCAGAGGCTTTAACCCACTGAGCCACCCAGGTGCCCTTAAATAAATAAATCTTTAAACAAAAGTAATGTATATTTAGTGGGAGTGGGGTGGGTATACATTTTAATATGGTTTGGGACAGGACTTCTAAGTGAAAAAATGGTCTGTGGCCTCAGAGATTTGAAGCCACCCTCAAATCTCCCAGAATTCTACCGCATCCCTGAATGCTTAGAAAGAAAACATTCCCTACTTCTACTTCTACTTATCTCTCAGGTTCCTTGAGGTCTCCTTTTCTGTGTTCTTTCTTTAGCTTCTCTGCATTATTGCCTCCTGGTCACTTAAGAGTTCTGCACTCTGGCATCTCCCAACATGCCACTGGATTGCTCTAGCTCATTCTCTGATGGCTCCATGATCGGCTCTCGCCTTAGCCTGGAATTTCCTGGGATGGTTGACCTCACTGATTACTCCCTTCTGGAAGCTCTTTGACTTCCTTGATTTTGCCTATTTTCTCTTAGTTTTCATTCTCCCTTTCTGACCCTTTTTCCTTAGTCCCCCATCTCCCAACTCCATGTTGGTTCCTCACAAATCCTTCCCGTCTCTTCTTCCTTAGCTAATTTCAGCTGTCCCTTTGTCTTCAAATACCCTATTGGCTGTATACTGCCTCCAGTCCTTTGTAGAGGAAAAAATGTATAAATTTTCAAAAGAATCTTCACACCCCTCTCACGACCACAAACTAAACAAAACATACCTTAAAAGGTTGCCTTAACCCTAGGGAGTGTTTTAAAGCTGTGATTTGCAGCCCATTACTGGATTGTGAATGTAATGGGCTATATAGTTGCATTTTTTAAAAACAAAAGAGAACAGAAAATAGAGTTTTATATCATATGTAGTAAGATACTCTTTTGTGAAACTTCTGTTGAAAATGTGTACTTGGGTGTGTCAGAACTGGCCTCATCATCGGGCAGTTGGAATTATGAGGAATTTCAAGATGGCGACAGCAGAGCCGTGAACCATGAGTGGGGCCATCCTGAACCAGCTTCCACACTGGCTGTGACCCCCCCAGTATGGAGCAGCTGCTCCTGCTGTCTGTGTTCAGGCACCCCTCCTCTGATCTGCTCCCTCCAGCTTGTAGCTTTCTTTGTTCCCGTCTGCCTGGGCCCGGTTTCTGCTGTGTCGGTGCCCAGTGGGTCATGTCTGGCTCCAGTACCTCAGCCTTCTCACCTCTGGTTGTCCCTCTCCCCGGATCGGTTAGCAAGGCCCCCTCCCAGGGGCCTATGGGGAATGGCTTGGATATTTCCAACCCAGATGTCTCTCCTCAGCCTTAGTCTATGTATTTCTTCTTAGAAATTATATCTGGCAGGTCATGATCCTGGAGTCCTAGGATCGAGTCCCACATTGGGCTCCCTGCTCAGCAGGGAGTCTGCTTCTCCAACTCACCTCTCTTCTCTCATGCTCTCTCTCTTTCATTTTAAAAAGAGAAAAAAAAAAATTATACCTGGACGTCACCCTTCCATCCCCCTGCAAACCTGCTCTTACTCCTGTATTTATGGCTTTGGGTAGAGCCACTACTGTTTACTCAGTTGGCCAAGATGAAAACCGTGGGGGTTATTCTTATTCTTTGTTTCTTCCTTGTTCCCACCTCCTCACACCCCATCAGCTGCCAAGTCTCGTCGACTAGGCCTCCCACATAACTGCTTTGAGTCTGTTTTCTCTTTTCCAAGTCTGGCAGAGAGTCTGACTTGTGGGCAGGGCACACCGGGCCCTTCACTCTGGTCCTCCCCTGCCTGCCGTCGCCAGCCCCTCCCTCCCCACCAACCCCTGCTCCAGGCACAAATCCGTTCCTCTAAGGTCTCTGGCTGCTGGGTCGTGGGCAGCGCCCCCTGCCTTCCTTCCCCGGGACGTCTGCAAATGCGCGGGGCGTTGAGCTGGTTATCAGAACAACGGGGGGCTGTCACCAGCACGGGTGAGGTCAGAGATGGCAAGTAGCCTGCCGGGTGTGGGGCAGCCTCTGAGACGGGGACCTGGCCCGCCCAGAACTTGCAGGTAGCCGCCCCGCGGAGACACAGAATGGTGCCATTTCATGCCTTGGTCCTTTGTACCGCCTTTCCCTTGGCTCGAGATGCTCCTCCTCGCCCTGGGCCTGGGAACTCCTGCCTGTTCTCTGAGTCCCAGTTTCGTGATGCCGCCCACTCTCTGAAGCCGCCTGTGCCTCTTTGGACAGCGACGTCAGTCCGTTTGCACACCTCGTTCCGGGGTGCTCGGGCCTCCAGTGCAGCCCTTCCTCGAGCGTGTCTGCTGCTTGTGCTCCAGCGCCTCGCCCAGCGCCTGCAGGCTCGCGTGTGCCATGGGGCGAGGCGGGCAGAGCGGCGGAGGACGAGGAAACCTCTGCTTTGCAGGTGTGCGGTTCTTGGGTTGGGCTTTACTTATTACACGTGGATTTTGTCTTCTCCTTCCTCCACCACCTCTTTTTTCTTTTTTCTTTCCCCCTTTCTCAACTGCAGCCTTTCTAACTCTGGCACGCGCTTCCTCGTTACTACGGGTTGGCTCTCTTCCATGCTCACAGTCATCCGTGGTTCCTCGAGGCATCTAAGAACTGAAATAGATCTTGGCCATCTTTGCTCCCGAGGTGTGATCGCAGTAGTTACAGCTCCTGTTTCCAAGGCAACAACAGCCTTCTGGTGAGGCGCCGGGTGCTTTTGGGAGGGGATCTCCATTAGGAGAGCGGAGTGTTGGGGATTTATCTCCATATTCAAACTTTCCCTGCTTTAGTGCTTACCAAAGGCCAGTTTTCATGAGACTAGGGCAGGGATAAAATATTACTGTGTTCTGGCGATTTGGGGACTTTTTTTTTTTTTTAAAGATTTTATTTATTTATTTGACAGACAGATTACAAGTAGGCAAGAGGCAGGCAGGGAGAGAGAGGAGGAAGCAGGCTCTCCGCGGAGCAGAGAGCCCGATGTGGGGCTCGATCCCAGGACCCTGGGATCATGACCTGAGCCGAAAGCAGAGGCTTTAACCCACTGAGCCACCCAGGCGCCCCAATTTGGGGACTTCTGATTGACGCACGCTATACATGTAGGAGAGAGCACAGATAACAAGCATGTATCTTTATGAACACACTCTTGTAAATAGTACGATGTCAGCACCCCAAAGTTTAATGTTTTTTTGTGGAAATCTTGAATATTTTTTTTGAATGTGCATTTTGTATTTATTATTTATTTATTTATTTTCAAAGATTTTATTTATTTGAGAGAGAGAGCGTGAGAGAGAGAGAGAGATCATGAGCGGGCGAAAGGGTAGAGGGAGAAGCAGACTTCCTGCTGAGCAGGGAGCCTCATCCAAGACTCGATCCCAGGCCCCTGGGATCATGACCTGAGCCAAAGGCAGATGCCTAACTGACTGAGCCACCCAGGTGCCCTGCATTTTGTATTTTAACTAAGAATCACATTTCTTTCCAAAACCGATCTTAGTCTAAGATCTGTCATACAGATGTTTCCTCTCATGCATTCTCCCCCCCCCTTTTTAGGGAGGGGTGGGGCAAAGGGAGAAAGAGAGAGAGAAAGAATCTTAAGCAGGCTCCACACCCAGCACGGAGCCCAACGTGAGGCTCGATCTCACAACCCTGAGATCGTGACCTGAGTCGAAAGCAAGAGTTGGACTCTTAACCGACTGAGCCACCCAGGCGCCCCAAGACAAATTTTCATGGCGTGTATGCTACAGTCTGGTGTAGAAGGGCTTCATAGGTGGTCTCCAGAGCCTCTGGTTTATCGCCTATAACTGCCGTCTGGAGAACCGTGTTATTTCAGGGAATAAATGCCTTGACCACACGGTAATGCCCGTAGAAAAGTGTTTGAGAGACATAGATAGCCTCCTCCAGCCAGTCAGTTGTCTCTTTGGTGAGCCTTTGGTGAGCCTCTGCGCTCACCCAGTGGCAATGTCCTCTCCTTGGCCAGCTGTTTGGGCATTTCAGACACAGAGGCCACTTTGCCCTTTGGCCATGGAGAAGGTAATGCCCTTGGGCCATAGGGAAGGGGATAGTTGGCAGCCCTGTGCCCCTCTTTTCCTGTCATAAACTGCTGGGTTCCTCAGCCTTACCACAACCTGAGATGTATGACACCCACCTGGAGGTCCTCTACCATTTTGGCTTCGAGGATTTAAGGGGCTCCCTTAACTCTGGGATTCTGTGGAAAGTCAAGTTAGTTCTGCCTTTGTGTTCCATGTCGGAAAACTGAACTTTGGTGTTTGTCCCCAGGTTATAATTCCTATCTTGTACCTAATTCTGTTGACTCTTCTCAGTTCCTCCCTTGGTGACTTTACCCCAGCTCCTCTGGAATGGCTTCCTCCCTCAGAAGCCCAGTGCTGAGAGCAGGGTTTCCACTTCCTACAGACTTCCCTATACTCCTGGCGTTGTTGTAGATATCCCTATTCTGCTCCTAGAACAGCTGCTCACTTCGATCACCACAAGTTGTCCGGGGCTGTGATTTCCAGATACCCCGCCTAATGGAACAATCGCCTGTTAGCCCGTGGAGATGCCCCACTGAAATTGTGTGAGTTCATTTAGTACCCCCTATTTGGGACTTGGCTGTCTGGCCCGTTACCTGTCCAGAACTAGGTAGAGAATCAGGAAGCAGTCTGAAAAACAGAGCTTGTAATCAGCGAGTCTTAGATGTCACAAGGTCTAAGGCTTATATTCTTTACTCCAGGGAGAAGGCCTCAGGCACCCACCTAGAGCTTTGTACTCTTACTTGGGACAGACTGCTGTAAGTTGTGACTCTCTGGCTTTTAAATGCACAATAAATTAGAAACAGCCAATTATAGGCTGTTTACAACAGGGAAGAATGACAACCCAGCAGAAAGGGAAGGGTGGGAAAAATGGTCAAAGCATGAAAGAGCTGAAAAATTACATAAAATATTCTAGGGTGATTTAGTATTTTAAAGCAGACAAGAGCATCTTTGAAATATAGGATATATAGGGGCGCCTGGGTGGCTCAGTCGGTTAAGTGTCTGCCTTCAGCTATGGTCATGATCTTAGGGTCCTAGGATCGAGTCCCGCATCGGGCTCCCTGCTCCACAGGGAGTCTGCTTCTCCCTCTGCCTGCTGCTCCCCCTGCTTGTGCTCTGTCTCTGTCAAATAAGTAAATAGATAAAATCTAAAAAAAAAAAAAAAAAAAGAAAGAAATACAGGCTATATAGAGTGTGGTACCCTTTGCTATCGGCAAAATATGCTGTTGTAATCCTTATAATCTCAAGAAGGTAAGAAAGGGTGCTACTATATGCTTTAAGAAAGTTTCCATCTGAAATGGCTAGATAAGCATTCCCACATTTATAAGGGCTAAATCTCTAGTCTTTCAGCCATCTAATATTTAGTGAGCACCTATTATGTGCCAGTCATTGTTCTAGGTGCTGAAGCTACATCACAAAACAAAACACAAAATTCCTGCCCTCTTGGAAATTCATCTAGAAGACTAGGCTATCCAGAGCAAGTAATTCTCCATGACCTGGGAGGATCAAGCTTTTTTTTTTTCCTTTATTATTTTTAATAGATTATATAGGGAGGGTGTTTTTCTTTTTTTACGTTGTGAATAGATTCAATGAAAGAGGTTATCTCTAAAACTTTCAAAATTGCCTCTGTGTATGTCATACACCACGCTGAAAGTGTCTTGAGCTTGACTTACCCAGTTATTTCATTTTTCATCACACTAGGAGGCAGGATGTGTGGCTTGTTTTTTTGCAGGCGGGGAAACGGTAGAATGGAGAAGGGTAAAGACTTGCCTGAGGTTGTACAGGGTTGGTGACACTCTTTCATTCCCAGAGTGGAAGATTTACCACTTCCAAGTTCAAGTCCCTGGGTGGGGACCATCCTTCAGTTTGTAAAAAGAAAAAGGGAAGAAAAAGTCCACATTTTAAGTATGAAAGATGAAGAACAAAACAGAGTGATTTATTTGTGTAATCAGTCCTGAAAGGCATTCCTCACCCATGGCTTCTGGGTCAGAGGCAGACTCAAGACTTGCTTGTCTATTAGTGGCCTAACCAGCTCTCTTCAGGATGTAATTTCAACTGTAATTTTCTTTGCTTCCCCCTTCCCTCCGGCTTGCTTACAGAAAGCTCTTAGCCATTCTTTGGGGCTTTCTAAATTGTCAAAATTGAAACAGTGCCTGTGGTTTTTATTTTGGTCCCTAGTCAGAAAAGACTGAAAAATGGTGGTGGTTGGTGGAGTGCTTCTCAGATGGTCGCCTCTGGCTGGTCCCCCGAAGGACCGAGTTCATCCTGGCCAGGCGGCCGCCGCCCCTCACACAGGTCCCACTCATCTGCGCAGCGACTTTGCTGTCCGCGCACAAAGCATTTGACTTGTTATTTGTTACTGAAGGTGATTTCCCTACAGGGATGTTATGTTTCCATATGCTTTGCATTCTAGGCTGATTTTTAATGACCTCAAACCAAATCTGCTTTAAATGTTAGCCCTTGGAAGATGTGATAAAATACTTTTTCTCGGGGCACCTGGGTGGCTCAGTGGGTTAAGCCTCTGCTTTCAGCTCAAGTCATGATCCCAGGGTCCTGGGATCGAGCCCCGCATCGGGCTCTCTGCTTGGCGGGGAGCCTGCTTCCCCCTCTCTGCCTGCTTGTGATCTCTGTCAAATAAATAAATAAAATCTTTTTAAAAAAATACTTTTTCTCCTGGAGTTCAGTTTTGAAGGCGGAGATGGCTGGGGCAGAACTCTTAGGCTATGCTGCTAATAAAGCTGAAGGGTGGAAATGTTATCAAGACCTTTTCTTTGTCACTTCTTTTCAAGATCGTGGAATTGTGGGCTCCCTCCAGTGTTGAAGGAAAGTGGCACCCATTGGTTTGCGGCATCCTCATGGCAGCATTTAATATGCTCATAAATGGTCTCAATTGTGGCACTTTTTCCGCACGTGAGAAATGTACACGCAGGAGTTGAATCACAAAACAAAACACTCGGCCAGTTTTCATTAGACAAAGCAGAGGCAGCAAAGAAGAGAGGGAGCCAGGGAGAGACCCCCAGGCTTTCATCTTAAAAAAGCTTTACTTAAGGACGTGCATTAGTGTTTCTGTGACTAACATAAGGAGAAAGTACCCAGCGTGTGGAACGGGTTAATGGTGTGTTTACTCTTATTTGGGGTTTTGGCTAGAGCGAGGCTCAGGTTGATATGGGCCAGAATTGCTCGATGAGGACGCTGCTCTGTGGGAAGCTCACTCGGTCTTCTCGGAGTTTTTGGCTTCTGACTCTTTCACCATTTTTGTCACCTGGCCAAGCATCATTTTCCTTCTGTAAGTGGTAATGACTATTAAAAAAGTGAGAAGGTTTCATGTCTTCTAAAGCAGATTGTGTAATTCTGTTTTTAAAAAGACTTTCTTTTTTTGCAGGGGCACCTGGGTGGCTCTGTTGGTTAAGCCTCTGACTTTGGCTCAGGTCATGATCCCAGGGTCCTGGGACCGAGCCCTGGGTGGCACACGGCACTCAGCAGGGAGTGTGCTTCCCTCTCTCCTTCTGTCCCTCCCCCTGCTCGTGCTCTCTCTGTCTTTCTCTCAAATATATAAATAAACAAAATCTAAATAAATAAATAGATGTTCTTTTTTAAAGAGCAGTTGTAGGTTCACAGCAAAAATTGAGAGAAAGGTAGGGATTTTCCATGCAATACCTGTCCCTGCATGGGCACAGCCTCCCCCGTTATCAGCATCCCTCATGTCCCCGGTATAGTCCTACATTTGTTACCATTGATGAGTCCACACTGACACATTATTATTATTTTTTTGAAGTTTTATTTATTTAATCTCTACACCCAACATGGGATTTGAACTCATGACGAGTTGCATGCCCTCCTGACTGAGCCAGCCAAGTGCCCCCACACTGATACATTATAATGTAATTTTTATAAAAAGAATCTGTGAACTCTGACCTGGTGACTTAATCCTAAATATTTTGTCCAGTTACCTGTAGTTATGGATTTTGGTTTCCTGAGCTATAAAGATGTGACTTTTCTCTTCACCCTCAGGGTCTGTGAAAGGTTAAGATAAGGGTCCCATTTTATAGATGACATGAACTTTTCCACTGCCCAGGTATGTCCTACCTTTTGATGGAGGCACAATGAGGGCAAGATGAGATCTTTGTTGGATGAGATGGATGCTAGGTCAGAAGAAAAGACTTTCTTCTGTGAGATGCCCAGCTGAAGGGTAGGAAAGGCACTTCTCCTTTTGGGTTACTTATTGTACATCGTGACTTGGGGGATTGTGAAAATTGAACTGATAATACAAGCAGATTGATTTTAACATCAAACACTGACAATGGATGCAAAAAACATGGTGGCAAATTTCCTTCAAGAAATCCAGGGTGCTTTCTGTTTATGGAAGAGATATCAAAAGATGGTTGTTGAATTCAGAGTGCTTCAAGACATGTACTAGTTAGGATTCTGGTTGGGTCAAAATAACAACACAGAAGTTTATTTTACTCTCATCTGTATCAGTCTGCGCAGAAGCAGACCAAGGCTGAGAAGATGGCTCCATGATGCTGGGGATAAAGTTTCTTTCTCCCTTATTACTATGCCGTTGCTACCACACATCTTCCATCTTCCAGCTAAGGTGGTTGCTCCACTTTCTGTCACTGTGGCAAAAGGGAGTTGGTAGAAGGGGGAAGGCAGCTTCCTTTTCTTTTGAAAGCATGACCTAGAAGTTGCAAATATCATGTGGCTCATATCCATTGCCCAGAATCAGTCACATGACAACGTACCCACAGGGGAGGCTGGGAAATGTAGTCTTCAGGTAGGCAGCCATGTGCCCAGCCAAGCCTTCTGTTTCCATCGAGGAAAGAGGGAATGGGCATTGGGGAGTAAACTGGGAGCCTCTGCCACACAAGAATAGTAGCAGGAGTATATTCCTCACTGTTGCTCTATCACTATGGCTTCTAGGCAAATTCAGACTCGACACTAGTAAAGAGGCGTAGTTGTAATTCACAAGCAGCACCAGAACATATCATGCAATGGATATGTCTTGCTTTGTGTGTGGCTCAGATGCCGTGTTAGGGAAGTTCATTTTGAATGTATTGTCATTTTCAGTTAAAAGTGATTGTACACTCTTCTAAATATTCTTTTGTGGGAAGAAGGGACCCATTTTGGCAAATTGGAATGTTCATGTAGGATTTCTGTAAGCCCAAGTCCGTATGCATAGAAAGTTGAAAAGGCTTCAGAAACGGCAGCCTCCAGGGAGTAGGTCAAAATATGTTGTTCTGGATGGGAATTTGACTCTCGAGTTGTCAGTGGTTGGTAATTAGGGTTGACTTTATGATGTTGACTCTAGGAATGGAGCCAAATGTTACAAACTCATTTAGAACTACTCCCACCTCCTGTGAGTAACTGTATTAATAAGTAATTTTAGGGTCTGTGTTCTAAAATAATTTTATTAAAATAGAGCAGTGTCTCTCCAAGGAGATAGTGCCAGAAAGCTCTACCATTTATTCTTTCTGACTACTTCCCGTCTGGATTTTGTTTACTGCTCTCTTCCCAGAGCACTCTATCAGAGGGAACTACTGTATGGCCAGGAAGCTTTGTTTGTATCAAAGTATGTGATTATCTTGTTCTGGTTGGTAGGAAGTGAGCTGTCACTGATACGCAGAATCTTGTTAAAAACCCTAGTGCCCACCATACATTTTGGTTGAGGCATCTAATTGTTTTGTGTGCTTGCATTTTGCCCTAAGTTTTTCTCTTAGTCCATCAAACATGGCAAAAGCAATTCTGACATTTGAACCTTTTTAGATCCTCTTTTCTTCAAACGTTGAACTAGACCTGCCGGCTCTCTCTTCTAGCCCTGTCTCTCATTCAGTAGGGGGCAGTATTTTTGTTCGTTTAGTGGTATCTCCAGTATTGTTCTGGTTCTTTGTTTGGCAATGAAAAGTCTCGGAATCCCTAGGGTGCCTTGTTGTCACTCAACCTGAAACTTTCTTCAGGAGACTCAGCAGTACTGATGGCTGCGAAGGAAGAGACAGGTGTCACCTATCATCAAAGCTTTACCTTTGGCATGGAGACTTCGGGTGAAAGTTTTTAGAAAAGATTGTCTTTGGTTGTTGCTAAAAGCCTTGTTTGGATTTCCCTTTAAAAATTGTTTGGGGGGCGCCTGGGTGGCTTAGTGGGTTAAAGCCTCTGCCTTCAGCTCAGGTCATGATCCCGGCGTCCTGGGATCGAGCCCCACATCGGGCTCTCTGCTCAGTGAGGAGCCTGCTTCCTCCTCTCTCTCTGCCTGCCTGTCTGCTTGTGGTCTCTGTCTGTCAAATAAATAAATAAAATCTTAAAAAAAATTGTTTGGTTCAAGTCTCTGCTTCCAGAAAAGATGTCATGACCATTTTTGAGATGAAGCCCCTGAGATGAGCATTTTTGCTCAAGGTCAAATAAGGCAGGCTAGGATGGCCTCTTCTCTTTATTACACCACATTATTTGTAATGAATTACAGCAGGTGACCCTCTGTTGATGGATGAGCAAAGGTTAGTTACAAATCCCAGGAGATTCTTCAACATCTTAGATAAATTAAGAACCCAGAGAAGCCAGATTTCACCTATGGTGAGCCTTTCCTCATGACATTGAGGAATCTCAGAGCACCAAGGTCAACTCCTAGCACAGAGGAGTCTGCCGCATATGCTTGTAATCTGTTGAATTAATAACTATGAATTGGAGGATAGTTTAACAAAGAAAAAGGAAAAGATTTGAAAGCAAAATTTTCTCAGGCAGCCTAAGGAGGATTGGATTAGCTTAGATGGAGAAGATGAAGAGAGATTATTTATAGGAGTTTAGAAAGTTATGGTGGAAATCAGGAGTCAGACACAACCCACTAAGCCATTCAGGAAATTTGAACACAAATATCTTCATCAAAGTAACAAAACCAAAGTGCATATAGTGATACAGTCATTATATCAGGAAATAAATCAACCTGGGGAAGAGGAAGAGGAAATAATATCCCAAAGTTAAATACCTGTTTTCAGGCTCAAGTTTAAAAAAATTAATACTTTTTAAGATCCATTCTGGAGAAGACGTCATGTATCTATTTGAAGATTAAAAATGCCATATGTTAATTAACTGAATTTAAGTAAAATTAAATTAAACTAAAAAATGACAAAAAAACCCCCAAAGACCCACGTATTTCAGAAAATGGCCAGGAGAAGAAGCAGGAGTAAGTGTCTGATATACATAAGGGAAGTCAAGAAGCTTGACTAAGCAATTCCCTCCAATGAAACTGGATCCGGACACATGACCCTAGGCCCAGGGTTTCATGAATCCCCAATAAATAGTAAGCTGTGCCGTGAGTGGCTTCAACCTCCTCACAGATCACAGATTAAAGTCAGTCTGTCCAAAGGAAGGAAGAAAGAAAAAAACTAGATTCATGTCCTGGATGCCTCAGGAGTTAAGAAAAGAGAGAACTCAGTAGATTCTCCAAACTTCTAAAAGCAACCCAGCTTTATGATGATGGAGGATTAGATGGAGACACAAATTCAGCCCCTAAGAAGAAAGTACATTGTTGGCCCAGGTTTGGGGTTTAACATGCAGGTAGCTGAGTTCCAGCAGATTCCAGGACTCCTTGGAGGCAGCCACCCTAACCTTATGGCTTTTCTTTAAGTCAAAGTGATTAGCTCCTTTTAGGATATTTTGCAAAGGAAGTCAGCTGGCCAGATGTGAGTACCACGTAAACCCACCTTGGAAAGCTGGATATTTGCCTATTCAGTATGGTCTGACAATAGTGTTAAGAAGGATTCTTTAAAAAAACAAATTAAAAGCACACAGAGATTTTTTTTTTTTGACTTGATAAAACTTAGAATCAACACACTCGTCTGCTTTTTTACTAATTATTATAAATCTTTGGGAACAGTCAAGATCTCCTTCAGTTCCATTTCCCTTCTCTTTTTTGAGTACCTTAAAACCATATTTTTGGCACAAATCTTTTTTTAGTGTGGTAAAATATACTTACATAAAAGTTGCCATTTTATGCAAGCTGGTACAGCCACTCTGGAAAACAGTACGGAGGTTCCTCAAAAAGTTGAAAACAGAGCTACCCTATGACCCAGCAATGCACTACTGGGTATTTACCCCAAAGATACAAATGTAGTGATCCGAAGGGGCACATGCACCCAAATGTTTATAGCAGCAATGTCCACAATAGCCAAACTATGGAAAGAGCCTAGATGTCCATCAACAGATGAATGGATAAAGAAGATGTGGTATATATATATGATGGAATACTATGCAGCCATCAAAAGAATGAAATCTTGCCATTTGCAATGATGTGGATAGAACTAGAGGGTATTATGGTAAGTGAAATAAGTTAATCAGAGAAAGATAATTATCATATGCTCTCACTGATACGAGGAATTTGAGAAACAAGACAGAGGATCATAGGGGAAGAGAGGGAAAAATGAAACAAGACGAAACCAGAGAGGAAGACAAACCATAAAAGACTCTTAATCTCAGGAAACAAACTGAGGGCTGCTGGAGGGGAGGGGTAGTGGGAAGAATGGGATGGTTGGGTGATGGACATTGGGGAGGGCATGTGCTATGGGGAGTGCTGTGAATTGTGTAAGACTGATGAATCACAGACCCGTGCCCCTGAAACAAATAATACATAATATGTTAATAAAAAAATTTCAAGACAAAAAAATGTTTTAAAGGCACAGAGTCAAAGACACATAATAGAAAGGCAGGAATCTTTTTTACTATGGCTCCTGACAGTTGGGGGTCTAGCCCTGACTGTTTTCAAGTTCACACATCTAGTGATTCAAAAGCCAGCCTGGTCTGTTGTTGGACATTTGCTGGAAACTCATTCTGCTTCTGAAATCTCTCCCTTTTTACATGTCTTTTCCTGTTTGTCTTATTTGCTGCCCTCCAGAGCAATAAGCGAAAATGGTGTTGAGTTCAGCGATGTAACATCTTAGCTTTGAAAATGGGTTCAAATTATAGGCTCTCCATACATTTTCCTTCAAACCTCATATACAATAACAGCTTCCATAAAAAAATATAAATTCAGAATTTTATATGAATCCCCTCATTTTTCTAGATTTAGATCAGATGGATCAAGATTCCTTTTTATTGTTAAACTGCACTTATAATTACCCTTTTAAAAGATCTCGTGCTACGTGTAGCACAGATGCATGATCGAACATGTCCTTACGTGGTGGAAATCCTTACTTTAAGTGCAGAGACCCACACTGGCTTCCATGATGTGACTCGAGGTGCGTTGTTACCCTTTGCCAGCCTTCCAGCACGACTTTCTCTGGCTCTCTTGTCCTGGTGGATGTGGAGTTGCCTGTGGTGCGGCAGCCGCCTGGGAAGACTCAGAGGGCTGGCTGCCTCCCTCCCCATGGGCAGCAGTGACAACAGCGACACATGTGACAACCTTAGGAAAAGGGAGTTCATGGTACTATTGAAGACCGGTGGCGGGGGTAGGGGGGCATCACTTATAATTTATAGATTCTCAATTCAAAAACACGTTAGAATGGTTCTTTCTTGTAAGAAGTAATACTTAGTTTATATGCAAGAAAGAGCCTGTGTGGTTGGTTGTTAGATCTTGCTGTCCTTCGTGTCTTTTTTTTTTTTTTTCCAATGAATCTCAGAGTTCTTAGGGGCAAGGCTGTACCCCCAGCAGAAGTGATGCACCTTACGATGAATGGGGCCCTGGGTTGCTGTCCTGTGCCTTTTCATCATTTAGCTCATGTTTTTCCAGTTGGAGTTCTCTGTGGTATGCCTGGGTGGACAGCTTCCAAACTGATGGAGCCCCACCCTGGGCAGGATGGCCTCCAGACCGGACGTCATCCCTTTGTGAAGACCACCTTTCTTGACTTCTTGGACCACGTTGGTCGTGGAACACATGGCCATCGGTCCATGAAGAGGGAGAGATTACATTTCACTCTCTATATCCCCACATTCCCTGGTGAGAGACTCTCTTTGGTCGCCCTGAGCCAACCAGGGCTTTCCCTGGTTCAGCCAACTACGGTGAGGGCCTGGGGGCAGAAGGACACAAACATCTCTTAGGAACTTGCTTTGTGGGTGTATCTTGTAGTTGGGAAGGGCAGCACTTTGAATAAGGCAGACAGTCTGAGAGCTGTGCAGCTCACTGGGTACATGAAATACTAAAATATACTCGGTACCTCCTCCTGGAGTATCCATTTGTCCTATAGTTTTAGGAGAAACATGGTTTTGATATCGAAGCAAATGCATAAACATAACAGGGACTAAAGTGAAATATACGCAAGAGTTTTGAAGATAACCAGGAGGGGAAAGAATTGAATTTTGTATTCGGGATATACTCCTCTGCTGTTAGGATACCCTGGTGGGGTCGTGTAGGAGGCACCGACATTTCTGGCCAGTTAATAGGCGGGAGTTGGAAGGTTCGTATGAAACTCTGCAGTGAGATATTGAGTGCTTTCAACGAGGCCGGAAGTTTTGCTGCCTGCGTGTTCTAGAACTGGACACGGGATACTCCCGCTGGGGGTGGCTGAGCTAAGAAACATTAATGTACTATCTCAAGGAGCCCTGGGCTGATTATTGGTGGTATTTCTAGAATAAGGTCAGATACGAGATTTAGCCAGTTCTGGAGGCCAGCCTCTGCTTCCTGGGAGTTAACTCTTGTTCTTGGTGCCTGTGAGACCACACAGAGGCACCCAAGTCTCCTCAGAGCCCACTTCACACAGCATGACTTTCTTTTTCTGGGCTATGGCAGGAAGAGAAAACTAACCACGGGACCTGCTCGTCCCTCCATCGCTCGCCCTGCTGAGGCCACAGCTGAAGTGCTTTTTCTGTGATTTAAATACCCACATGGAAATACCTGGAGAGTCAGTAAAGAATTGATTTGTAGGGGCTTCTATGCTAACATCCTTCTGATTTTCAGCTTTATCCAACTGTCTCTTTAGGTCTGTATTACACACATTTATGGAACAGATATGTGCACAGAATATCGCATATTCATAGAATAACGCAGAAATCAACATTATTGAAGACATTATTAAACTACTCACTATGTCTATTGACGTATGTAGAGTGTGTGTATGGATGTGTGTGTACATAATAGATAATATATAGTAATAGAATAATGTGTATCTCGACATTATCAGGTACATTAATAAATGATCTGTTGTGCTTATTGGCATCTTAGAATAAGATTCTAATGAAGCCTGACAGTCAAGAGAATTTAAAAGCCATCAGTGGATAAACTGGGAATGCTACCTGGGCTTTTAAGAACCCCCTTTCTATTTTTCCTGAAGGATAAAAATAACTTCTCCAAAACATTAAGGAGCAGTTAAAAAAAAAATGAAATTACTCATGGTTACACCACCCCCAGACAAGGGCTTTTGGTCATCTCTAAGCAAGGGAACAACAACAATACAAAAAACCTCTTTGTCATAGTGGTAAGGAGTCCTGAATCCTTCCCTTCAGGGAGCAAGCACCCTGAGGATAAATGAGGGGTGTGGCCTTGATCCTGGATGATCATATCTGACCTGACCAGTCTTTTTAGCAAAGAGCTAAAAGTAAAAAATGTTTGTCTCTGGCCTCTGCTCTTTCTTAGGTAAAAGATTCAGTGAGAGTGCAAATGGTCTTCCAGGAGCTCTTTTCAAAGCACAACAGAAGTAAATACAAATCTTTTGCTTAACAGGGTTTAAAAATCAATACAAAACCTTAAGCTTCTTGTTAAGACTTAGTTTATTTTAAAAATATTTTATTTTTAAAATTCTTTTAAGATTTTATTTTTTTTATTTGAGAGAGAGCACAAGTGGGGGGAGGGAGAGGGAGAAGCAGGCTCCCCGGCTGAGTAGGGAACCATTGGTGGTGGTGGGGGGTTCCCGATCCCAGGACCCTGGGATCGGGACCTGAGCTGAAGGCAGTTGCTTAACTGACTGAGCCACCCAGGTGCCTCAAGTTTTAAAATGAGAATTTTGGACTTAAATTTCTTGAAAACTTGGGGAATATTTTAAAAGTATAGATATCAGGCTATAACCCCAAAGATTTTGATTTGTTAGACATGGGGTGAGAGCGGGGGGAAGGAATCTATATTTTTAAAAGGCCCTCTTAGGGATTCTGGTTTGTGACCAAACTGGTTTGGGGAACAGAGGAGATGAGAGGCAGAGTGGCAGAATCTAGAAAAAGCATAACATCGTATAACAAGGTGCCTTATGCCTTTTCTTTTTTGCTGAAAGATTGAAGAGTTTTATTGTGTATGTTGTTTTGAGGAGCTTTTTTCCCCCTTCTACTTAAGGAAAACAAATTCTGAAGATATTATTTCCCCTCTGATTTTATACCTACCTAGCAATTTCAGGATAAAAACACAAAAGAAATCTTATAACAGCTATTATCCGTTATTGAAAGAATAATCCTTTGCCTTCAGAGTGTAGTTGACCATGAAAACAAGGACCAATGTGTAAGTGTTAACATTACTCTTAGAATGTTGAGTATAGGAATCTGAATGTGTATTTTGAGGAAAAAAATTAAGCAGTAGAAGCATTCTTTTTTTTTTTTTTTAATATTTTTTATTTATTTGACAGACAGAGATCACAAATAGGCAGAGAGGCAGACAGAGAGAGGGGGGGAAACAGGTTCTCTGCTCAGCAGAGAGCCCGATGTGGGGCTCGATCCCAGGACCCCGGGACCATGACCTGAGCCGAAGGCCGAGGCTTTAACCCACTGAGCCACCCAGGTGCCCCAGAAGCATTCTTGTTCACATTTTTTTATAGCTAAGGTTGACATTTATGCCCCAGTTGTTGAAATCTAGGAGGTTTGGGAAACGGGCTGGAATTTAGGCCCACCCCATGGTAAGACTAGATGAACTAGCCAGTTAGTCTGCACGCAGTTTGCAAAAATGAAATTAAGCCAACTTTGTTTTGAAATATGTGAATCACAACAGCACTAAGACCCAGAAAGATTAATGGGCAAAGAATAGGAACAGATTTTTCACAGGAGGAAATACTTGCAAACATGCCCGTAGAGGAACGCTTCTCTCCAAATCAAAGAAATGAAGGTCAAAAAAAATAATGAGAAACCATTTTATGGCTATCAAATTAATATAAATACAAGCAAACCAAAGCTGATATGACCTCAGAAAATGGGTATATTCTTACATTTCTGGCAGCAATGTTATTAGCTTGGTTTTTTGGAAAGCACATTGGTAGTGAATGCAGAAAATCAGGCCCATTGACTCAGTCACCCGGCTCCTTGGAATTTATACTAAAGAAAAAAAAAGATATAAGAAAAAAAAAAACATATATCATGTTGTTATTTCTGATAGTGGAAAATTAGAAAGAATGTAGATGGCCGACAATAGACAAATAAAATTGGAATATCTCTTAGCTATCCCAGTTGATAGTCAGGAAGCGTATGGAAAACTAAAAGGTTTGAGAGAAAGCATAGTGAAATGCATACACTTATAATGAAATATGTGAAAAGGTCATTAAGAAATAACCAATTTTATTATGTTGTTGGCAATATATGTGAATTTGTTTTCAATTTATTTTATTTTTAAGTTTTTATTTTCATTTTTACTTTTTTTTATTTGACAGAGAGAGACAGTGGAAAGAGGGAGCACAAGCAGGGGGAGTGAGAGAGGGAGAAGCAGGCCTCCCACTGAGCAGGGAGCCTGACATGGGGCTGGATCCCAGGACCCTGGGATCATGACCTGAGCCAAAGGCAGACGCTTAATGACTGAGCTGCCCAGGCACCCCAATATATGTGAATTTTAAAACATTAAACGACATTTTAGCAATATATAAAAGATACTTTAAAAGGAGCATTATAAAGTTTGTTATACCTGAAATAATATTCCTTCCTTTTTAGCATAATGCTGAGATGAGTGAAATAAAATGTTTTTCATTTAAAATATGAAGGGCTTTACAACTTTTCTCCTTTAACTAGCTTACCTCCCAAAATGAATTTTTAGGTACCTTAGTTGTCTTTTCTGCTTTTAAATTTTTGTAGCTATCCAAGACAAGTCTTTGCTGACTTTGGGGTCTGACTGTCTGGATTAGAAACTGTATGACCACTCTGGTTTTAGGTTTCCTCATCTGCAAAATGGAGATAATAATGCATCCGGGAAACAGTAGGAAGGGGGGGTCCCTCAAAAACTTAAAAATAGAAATGTCATGGGACCCAATAATTCCATTTATTTACCCAAAGAAATTGAAAGGATATATGTACCCCTATATTTATGGCAATATTATTTACAATATGGAAGCCATCTAAGAGCCCATTGATAGATGAATTGATAAGGAAGATTTGTGTGTGTGTGTGTGTGTAAAATGGAATATCATGCAGCCATAAAAAGGGATGAGGTCATGCCATTTGCAACAGTATTGTGGACCTAAAGAGTATTATGATAAGCCAGACCGCAAAAGACCAGTACCATGTGATTTCACGCATAAGTGGAATCTAAAGAAACCCCCAAATGAATAAACAAACAAAAAGAAGACTAAGACTGGAAAACCCAGAGAACAAACTAATGGTTGCCAGAGCGGAGAAGGGTGGGGAAATAGGCAAAATGACTGGGGGGGACTGGGAGATACAGGCTTCCAGGTATGGAGGGAAGAAGTCAAGGGAATACACAGTGTAAGTAACACAGTCGTGATACCGCAGTAGCGTGTGGTGACACGTGGTAGCTACGCTTGTGGTGAGCATAGCATGATGTTGAAAATTGTCAAGTCACTGTGTTGCACACCCTGAACTAACATCGTGCATCAACTATAGTCAAATAAAAAATTTTTTTAAGGAAGTGGATAATGAGGTGCCTGGTACTGAGAGTACTCACAATAAGCTATTATTCTTTCTCCATACTCGGGAGGCACTCCTGATTGCTCACCCTGCTATCTTCCTTCTTAACAGAATCCGGTTTTGTTCAGGCGTCCGGCTGCCATGTGTTCTGCCTTGGAGGGTGAATGAAGACTTCTTTGCTAATCATGGCGACCTTATTCCCATTTGGCAGAGATTGGCTTAGAAGTGGTCACGTGACTTTGTTCTGGTGCATGTGGCTAATGGAAAGTCAGCCAAGGGCTTCTGGGAAAGATATTCCTCCTTTATAAAGAAAAGAGAGGTACAGAGATATACGGACATCTCACTTCTCCTTGCTCTACCTTTCCTGCTTTGGACACTGTTGCGTGATGATACCTTCTTTAGAACTGTGGCAGCCATTTTGCAGTCATAAGGGGGCGGCCGCCAGTAACCAAGGATGCCCGAGCCAAAAGCCGGAAAGAGCCTGGTTATGAGATGACGTCATGGAGCCACTGAGCTACCTGGTTGCTGAACTAGTCCTCCCAGAATCACCTACCTCAAGGGATTGTAAGAGAGAAAGTGTCCAAATTGCTTCGGCAAATTTTAATGGTCTGTTCTACTCTTTGCAGCTGAAAATGCCCAAGCTGATAGATAAGCTAAAGTTCATTGTCATTGTCTGATGTACTAATTTTAAAACAATGTCCTCAAAAGATACTGTTTTCCTTTCTTCTTAAAGATTTTATTTATTCGACAGAGAGAAAGAGATCACAAAGAGATCACAAGGCAGAGGGGCAGGCAGAGAGGGGGAAGCAGGTTCCCTCCAAGCCCCGATGTGGGGCTCGATCCCAGGACCCTGAGATCATGACCTGAGCCGAAGGCAGAGGCTTAACCCACTGAGCCCCCCAGGCGCCCTGAAAGAGCTGACTGTTTTTCATGAGTTGATTAAAATTTCTGGAGTAAGTCAGCGCACTAGGAGTCTTTCACCTTTGATGTATTATAGAAATAATACTTTCAAAATTTAACCTTAGTTAATAACTGTCTTGTATATTTTGAGCCTAGACACTTCTTTGAGAACTTTGATCAAACAATGAAATGTAGATGGACCTGTATGCTTGTAATTATCAGCATGAGAAATACGCCCCAAGTAAGTATTGTAGCCGTGTAGACATTTTGGTGAGAGTGGGTATAAATCTGTAACTTGACAATTGATGGTCTGGCTGCAGCTGTGGTAGGATTATGGCTCAAATATTTTGAATATCTGTTTAAAAATAAACTTTAGTGCAGCTGATGAGGAGATTATGTGTTTTAGTGGATGTGTTTGCTGAAATTACATATCTGAAATAAATAGGAAGTTGTATTTTTCCTTTGCGCTGTCATAAAAACTTGCTCCTCCCTCGAGTACCGTCTCAAGACGAGCACACTGGTGGCCTCCAGATTCTCCCGCACGTACAGCAAAATTGGGAAGTTCTTGCCCTTTGGGGATGTGGATCTTGTCCTATTTCCAGAAGGCTACATTGATAGAAAGTACTTGTCAAATGTGTTTTCTAGTGGGATTTTCATAACCAAAGCAAGCTCTGTACCACATTTTTCTTACATATCACAGAATTTTCAAGAGCAATAAATTCTTCTTCTCCGTATGGCTAAAAATGTTAGTTCTCCCTAAGCAGAATTTTTACTAAAAGCAACAGCCCCGCCATGGTTCCCCGAAGTACATGGACTTCATTACTCCTCCTGGACACCACATGTTACCTCTGCTTTGAGTCCCTTTTCATCTCCCCAGAGATCCTTCTTCTTCTGGAGGAAAGATTTGCTCCCACATGATTCCACCATTGCAGAATGGTCCTTGTGTTAGGGTTCCCAGAGAAACAAAACTTGGGGGAGGTTACGTTTATACGTTTGTGTGTAATGTACCTATACATGTGCGCATATCTACACATATGCACACATGTATAATAATTATCATGCAGAACTGGTTCACATGATTGTGGAACCTGGGAAGTCCAAAATCTGTAGTGTGGGCTGACAGGCTAGAGCCCCAGGAAAGCTGGTATAGCTCTCACTGGACCGGGTATAGGTCCAGTCCCAAGGTGGTCTGCTGGAGAATTCTTCCTTGCTCTGGGAGGCTGCTGGTCTTTTTGTTTTGTTTAATTAGGTCTTCCAGCTGATTGGATGAGGCCCACCGACACTTTGGAGGACACTGTTTTACCCAAAGTTCACCCATTTAAATGTTAATTTAAATGTTAATCACACCCCCAAAACACCCTACAAGTTGACACCTGAAACTGATCCTTACCGTCCCCTCAGGATTAAAGGTAATTAGGCTCCGCTGTCTGTCCCTGTAGCAACACTGGGCAGGAAGCCAGGAGGGACAAGTATGGATATAGCTACTTCTTTCTCCTCCACTTTGGGGTTGTTCCGGTGTTTGGAGAGTGGGGAAGTGGGGAGGAGGCTGATAAGGAGGGAAGGGCTCTGTCCAGAACCATTGCTTATTGTGCACAGTTGACAGAGCGAATGTCTGCAGCCCACAGAAACCTCACCAGAGGGCCCTGTGACTGGCTGCTTTTCAGTTCTCCTTGGGCACCTCCATTCTTAGCTGGCACTCTTGGTTTGAGTAGGGCAGAACTTTCTTTACCGTGGAAGAGGCTGTGTGTTTGTGGGGGGGAAAGTCTGTGAGAAAATGATTGTTCTCACAGCTGGGACCCTTGGGTTGGACCTGAGGAGAGGAGAGACTCTTGTCTTCACTCTGTTATGTGGCGGTTTTAGGTAAGTTACTCATCATCTTTGCATGTCAGTTCCCTCATCAGCCAAATGGAGCTAATAATAAGACCTCAGAACACTGCTGGGGAGGTTAGGTCGGGGGTTATGTGTAAGCGATTTGAGCTCCATAAATCACTATGTTACTCAAGCTTGGGTTTTTACTTTATCCCACTTGTTGCCATCAGACAAAACCCAATTTATGTAAAGAAATTGATTCTGCCCTAGGTACCCAGGACCTTTGCCAAGATGATTGCTCGGTGATAGGTCTGCCAAATTTTCTTTCAAGGGACAAAATGCCATGTTGTAAGGAATTTGTTTCCTGTATTGGGAGCCATATTTCAACACCCCCTACCCCCACCCCTACCCCTGCCCCTGGCCATGTGATTGTGACACATCTGGGAGGCAGATATGTTAGGGCCTTGGAAACCCTTGCTGACAGTAAGGAGATGAATAATTAACCTAACAAATTCTTGTGTGATTTCTTTGTTTCCTGGTGTCACATTCAGAGACTAGACTTCCCAAGCTGAAACCATTTTTCCCCCAAAGCACTGAAAATGGACCATTCCTGAATGGAATAAAAACGGACTGTTCATTCGTTAGCTTGGATGCTCATTGGACGAACACGTATTTGTTGCAGGGATTGCATTGTGAGTGGCACTGTGCCAGGTAGTGAGGAAGGAGCGGAGAGGAATGGAGGGAAAGTAGACCGAAAAGATGTAGAGGTAGTGGATGGCTGGGCTGGAGAGTTCAGATTTCATTCTGTTGATGTAAAACATGGGGGTTGCAAGCGTTGGGTTCGGAATTGGACTGCCTAGTTTCCAATTCTGGCCCTGCTACTTCCTAGCTGTATACTGCTGGGTAAATCACCTGACCACACTGTGCCTCAGCTTCTGCATCTGTGAAATGGGAAGAATGACAATGCCATAGCATTGCAGTGAGGACAAAGCAAACCAGCGAACGCGGTAGGTGTTTGAGCTGTAGAACATGTGGCTGTCAGGAAACCGATCTGGCAGAGACACAAGAGGGATGTGGCTACAACAGGGGAGGGCTGCAGAGGGTGGTGGCTGGGGAACTGTGGCAGTATAAGCTGGGGCCTGGGAATTGAAGCCTGCTTTGCAGGGATGTCTGGGCAGAATCGTTTGCAAATATAGTGGTTATGCGTGGCAGGACCTATTTATTCGTGGGATTAGAGCTGGACTCTTAACCTGGAGCCCCATTTCTTGCAGTTCCTTCCTCAAAGCTTGGCCTTCCTGGGGCTCATGTGGCCGTATCATGCCCACGTTCCTGATGTCATTTTCTGGTTTGGGGACGGAACGGAACATTATGACTGGAGCACTGGGGGCAGGGGAATCCAAAATACTCCCCCTTCCCTGCCCCTGCTTTTTTCCTTATCTGTTTCCTACTTTCATTTCAGCGAGAGGAAAGAGGTTGCGTGATATCTGAGCACCGTATCTGTGATAGGGAATGTATTTTATTTTCACTTGCCTTCTTTGTTTTAAAAATGTTTCTGGAGGAATTTAGGGACAACTTTGATTTGATTTCCCTCTCCACTTTCCTGTCTTTTTAATTTTCCTGGACTATAAAGATATTCCATCCAGTGCTGTGGGACGGTGCCAGCCGCCTGCTGACCTGAACAGAGGAGTTGCAGCCCCGGGGTGACTCTCCTGTGGCGGTCCGGCAGTTTCTACCACTTTTAGGAAAAATAACCTAAAAACAGCTTTGCCGTCAAGTACCCCCCCCTTCCCCTTGACCTGATAAAAAATTATAGCAAATGGCCCTTTTATTTTGTAAGGTAAATGAGCACCCTTGAGTTCCTATACATCATCAATCGAAATTTTCATATATTTTCTTAACACAAGCAGCCGTGTCTACCTTCAGGATTGGCCACTCACAGAGCCACCACTTACCCACGAATTTCTACCATGAATGGAGTGGTGGGTCATCTCCATGGGGCCGGGGCCTGCTAAAGAGGCGACTAGCGTCACTGCTTGAGACGCGCAGTTGGCTCTCCTTTAAAGAAAAAAATCATCAAATCAAAGCATGGCATTAGTTAGATTTGTTGAGGGTAGGAAGTGAACAACAGATCGTTTTTGTAAATGTGATTTTCCCCGTCTTCCATTTCCCTGTCTCTCCAGCAACCGTTTCACTCTGCGAGGCACACGTGGTACTCTGTCCCAACTCCGTCCTCACGTCTGCTCGGTGACAATGAATAGAAATGGTTACTAGCAAAAAATATTACAGATTAACATTCTAAATCCTTCAGAAAGACGGGAGAGTGCAGAACAGTTCCGCCTGCCGCTGAGGCCGTCGCCAGTCCTGAGAGGGATGTGATTTTCCTCTATCGCATTGTATTCTGTGAGCCAGAGATTTCTCCCCATTTTCCCACCCCACCACGGGTAGCTGCTTCAGAGAGTCTTGTCCAACCTTTTAAAAAGTGATTCTTTTTCTGTGACTGCTGACAGGAGCTGTTAGGAAACTGGAAAATGTAACAGCAGCTGTTTCCTTTGTCATTTTTAGCCACCTGAGTTGTTTTGAATTTCTTTGTGCTTTTGAGGTGTACTTCCGCGTGGGAGGAGCATCTGGCTGTTTTAGCATTTCTGCCTTGGAATATGACGGCCACGACTGCTAACTTTCATCCTGGGTCCTTCCCTGTCTGCGTTCACGGGGGACATAATAGTAGTTCTGTGATTATTAGTAATGCCTTCAGATTTTACTTATTTATTTTACTTATTTTACTTTATTTACTTGTTTTACTTACTCATTATTTATTTTTGTTTTTGCACATGCACACACTTGTGTGCACGAGAGTGAGAGAGAGAGAGCGTGTGCGTGAAGCGAGGGGGAGTGGGGTGAGAGGTGGGGCGGGGAAGAGGGAGAAGCAGACAGACTCCCGCTGAGCAGGGAGCCTAATGCGGGACTTGATCCCAGGACCCCAGGATCATGACTTGAGTTGAAGGCAGACACTTAACTGACCACCCAGGTGCCCTGTCAATTTAAAAAAAAAAAAAAATCTCTACACCCAACATGGGGCTCACATTTACAACCTCGAGGTCAGGAGTTGCATGATCTATATAGACTGAGCCAGCCAGGGACCCCAGTGCTGTCAATTTCTTAACTCCCTTGTTTTGGGCCCACACATTTCTCCTCTATTTCCTTTGTATGTTTCCTTGGCCTTCACTTATGTTTCAAAATGTTAGTTTTTGGAAGGCCCAACTAATGTGAACTCATTCACACTGATTCAATTAATACAAAGCTTGAAGATCAGGCCCAAGTTTCCCTTCCTTATGAAACAAATTATGATTTTTTTTTTTTTTTTGGTCTTAAAACCATCCTTCTGTGGCCCTGAGTTATTTCTTAGGCTCGCTACGAGTTCTTTAGAGCCAGGCCCACAGTCTTCCCGGCTGCAGTTGGCTGGAACGGTGACATCTAGAGACAAATTCAGCAGTGTGAACTAGAAGCATACTGCGTATTTGGTGAACATATGTGTGCAGTAAATACTAAAAAACAGTAGACTTCGTTTAATTTTGTTTTGCTTCAGTTTGATTTGTGGAGATTTCTTCCTCTCAATGAAGAGCTTTTCTTTTCTTTTTTTTCTTTTTTTTTTTTTAAAGATTTTATTTATTTATTTGACAGAGAGAGATCACAAGTAGGCAGAGAGGCAGGCAGAGAGAGAGTGGGGGAAGCAGGCTCCCTGCTGAGCAGAGAGCCCGATGCGGGACTCGATCCCAGGACCCTGAGATCATGACCTGAGCCGAAGGCAGCGGCTTAACCCACTGAGCCACCCAGGCGCCCAATGAAGAGCTTTTCTAATGTAGTTTTATGGGTGTCCTTTAGTCACTGGAACCCTTGCTCAGTGAAACTGACAAATCCCAACACTTTCTAGAAAATCAGGGCTGTCACTAGAGCAGGGCAATACCATTTCCCTAAGCAAATAAGTTAGCTGCTTACTTGGCTAGTCACAGAATTTAGGCCTGGAAACAAAGGCACTTGTACCTAATTGTGGCCCTTAGATCTGGCTGTGGTTGGCCTAGTGGACTGAGAAGTCCGACATCTGGGCTTTCAGCGAGCATAATTTCCCCGGGTTTCTCACTTTGAGTTGTGGGGGCTACTCTGGAGGTGTTCTGTTCTCATCTTGGGTGATGAGTTAAATAGAAGCTTCCTTTGCCTCTCTCGGTAAGTGAATCATTCCGAACTCTGCCTGAATTAGACCTGTTGACCATTCTTGACCTGCCCCCCAGCTGAAGGGAAGGGGGCCATTCCCAGAAGTGTCTGAGCGTATTCAGTGGGGAGAACCGCCTGCCGGGGCTGGGAGAAGAGCCCTTTTGTTCCTGGAGAATCCTGAGAGGTGGCCTTGCCAGTTCAGTCTCATCACCGTGGCTGTAACTGGGAACAGAAACGCCTTAGCACGCAAGTGGTTTGTAGAATTGCTAAAGATGGACTTTGATGCTTGGCTCCTCCTGTCTTCTTTTGACAAACCTGGTGTAACTGGAAATGTTGAACGCCTGAGGATCAAGTATCCTGAAAAGTTTTCTCTTGTGGCCTTCTGGCGAAATTGCCTTTACTTTTCTGGATAGTCCAAGTTGGGATGATCTTCAAACCAAGATCAAGTAAGATCTCATATCATGCCATAAAATCTTGGCTACATAGATCTGTTAAAACCTTAGTGTCTCTATGCTGATTGTTTTCTTTATTAGTTTGTAAATAGTATTAAATTTATTTAGATAATTAGCTACTAATATAACTGGTCATGGAGAAGCATCTTCTTTTATGACATTCTCCAGGAATAATCACACATTTCCTGACATTTAATAGGCATTCAATAAATTGATAAAAGAATGAATGACGAAGTTTTGTTTACAGTGCACCCTGGTAAGTTTTTATATATAGGGCACTATTAAAAATAAATCAAGAAGTTAAACCCAAAAGGAGACCTTTTAAAGGATTAGAGGAGGATAAACACAGTAGTTTAAATTTGTATTCTTGGGGTTAATATTGTACAAATAGATATACATATTTATTTATTTATTTATTTATGTACACATATTTTTATAATGTTTGCAGGCTGTAGTTTATATATTAATAGTGGGAGATTCTCTTTTCCTCTTCTAGGCCCCTGGCACTTTGTAATAAATCATCAAAATCTTCCTTTTTATTACTCATATTAATATCAGAACCTGGCACCCTGGAGGCATATGGTAAATCTTTAAAAACAATAAACGCCTCTACTTTTTATGAGAAAGAAAAAATTCTCACCTTCAGTGACTTCTAATTCTTAAAAATATTAAAATAGTATAGATCCAGATATTTTTCTTTTATCATCTGTAACTTCTTTCAGATGATAAACGCAATGTAAATTCATTATAGAAGATTTGGAAATACAGAGAATGAAGATCACTCATGAACTTCAGTAACCAGAGGTAGCTCTATTTATTTTTGATGTATTTCTTTCCAGTCCAGCGTTTTGTTAGGTATACTCTACAAAGCGCTTGCCATGAGAAATACTCTGGTCAACGAATTCAAGAGTTCAAGTAGAAAATCTGTCTACTATGCCCCTCTTATAGATCCATAATGCATATTGGCAATATTACAGGCTCTGAGAAGGTCTGCAAGAAAGAGACCTTTTTCATTTTTTAATCAGTGTTTCCCATGCTTATTTGACTACTTAGCCCTTTGTGTATGTGTGTATGTAAATGTGCCTGTGTATGAGTGTAATGCCTGTCAGTATCCTCACACTTCGACAAATTTAGCTCCTTTTCCTTTTCTTCTTTGAAGACCTTAGATTTTCTGAGCATCTGCTCTGGCTATGGGAAATTCCCCGTTAATTTTTCAGGCCTGATCTCTTGGTACACTTCAGATACAGGACTAAGATTCAGAAAGAAAATTTGCTCTGGAAAGGAGGAATAATCTTCAAGTGTGTGATCACTGTGGGCTGCATAAGATTTTTTGTACCTCTAGTCCAAAAATTAAATTTATACATGGTCAACAGGATGCTTCTGTGTCTTTGCCAGCCGTGGATTGTGCATCTGGGGAAAGCTAGGTGGGGAGGCCTTTGATCACAGTTCAGCTTGTTGTAGAATTTCCTGACTGCAAAGAGCAGACCATTACTTTTAAGAGAGGATGGGTGTGTATTGGTGGGGGGTGGGGTGGGTACAGAATGGGCCATAAAATTGTGAGATATGATTATTATGTAGTATACCATGCCCTTGGATCTGTCTTTCTGAGATGACTCTTATCTACAGTAAAACATTACCATGTGCTGCTGTGGTTAATCAGAAAAACTTACTCCAGGAGTCCTGGGGCCATGCTAAATCTTAAACCGGGCATAAAGCTTGGTCACCCTCCGCAGAAGACTCACTAGAACGAGTGAGGTAGCATCCCTAGCATTGTCTTCCGACAACCGTCGCTAGTGTCGCAGACTACTGTGTGTAAGACAGTGTTCGGGATTCCCATCTTGCTTTGCACCCAGCTCCTTCTCTTGAGCCTGAAAGGCCGGGAGCTTAGTGGTTGAAGTCGGAGCAACTCTTCTTTCGAAAGAAGGTGTCAACCTGGTGTGACCTACCTCGTGAATATATATTTCTTCTATAATCAACAATTCCGTTGATATTTTAGGAAATGTAGAAATCATATGACCCAAATACATATAAGGGAGTGTGGTTTGAGAGATGTGCAGGAAAATGAAAAGTTCCTTCATCTGACTAAAAACCCAAGTTTTCATTTGAGAAGAATCAGACTGGATATACTTTATTTTTTGAAGATTTAAAGATTTATTTACTTATTTGAGAGAGAGAGAGAGAGAGCGTGCATACGAGGGGAGGGGCAGAGGGAGAGGGAGAGAAAGACTCTCAAGCAGACTCCCCGCTGAGCGTGGAGCCTGACTTGGGGCTCAATCCCAAGACTCTGAGATCCTGACCTGAGCTGAAATCAAGAGTGAGATGCTTAACCAACTCAGCCACACAGGCACCTCTGTGTTTGGTTTTTATACAAGTATTCACCTGGTCACAGGTCCCCCTCCTGTTCAGGGCCTGAAATCCATCCAAGATAAGTTTTGAAACTTCCAAAGACAGGTTACTAAAGCACGGAAGGTAAGCGGTAGAATTGGGTGGGTGTATAAAACGCGAAACTCTGCCTTCTGGGATAGTGTAAATATTGCAAAAGTTTTATGATGTTAGAAATAAAGTCAAAGCAGAAAGAAAAGCATTTCAGAATTCACATGATGATGACCACTAGGTTATCTTATATGAATACTAATTTGTTTGCTCATGTCAAGGCTCAAATTACTTGTTGAACAGACAGGTTTCCTTTTCCCTTTTGGTCAGTCTTGACTGCTTAGATAGTGTCCACCTGAGGAGACACTTGCTGTTACCAGGAACAGTGAGCTGGGTCCCTAAATATTCTTGCAATCTGTGGCAGATACTGCTGATTGTCCCCCATTAGCTAGTCTTCCTATCTTTAAAAGTAATATATGCTTCTCCTGGAATAAGGACTATCTTTTTTAGCTTCCCTTGCCACTAGGTATGGCTGTGTGACTACATTGTGGCTGAAGGACTTAAGTATGAAATATTCAGGAAGGGAAAACATCACCCTTCTTTAATCCGTTCTTTTTTCGTCATGCCTGGAATTGGATGAGATGGCTGGACTTGAGCAGCCATTATGGGTCATGAAGTAGAAGCATGAAACTAATGCTGAGGAGAATTTTGTAGGAAGATAAATGGAACCTGGGTCCTTATTACTGTAGAGCACTTCACCGGTCCTGGGTAACTTCCTATAGACCCTTTTTATGAGGGAAAAATATGCATTTATCTTGTTTAAGCCATTGCTACTTGGGGTTTTCTGTACATGCCAAGAAACCTAATCCTTCAGTCATATTCTCCTATCCTTAGGGGTAAACCAATTCTTTGTCAGGGCTGCAATTATAGCATAAATCATAACAAACCAAGTTCACTGAGAAGAGTCAACTCACTAGGGCAGTGTCGAGGCATTTGACCCAGCAGTTTTCAGAAGAGATTCTTTGTCTTCTCCCCCATTTACTAGAGCAGGGTGTCAGGACATATTCACTCAGCAAATAAATAAAGCTGTGTGTCAGGCACCATGTTAGACTCTGAGAATCCAGTGGGAGCACAACAGCCATAGGCTCTGTCTGGACCGGACTTATAGTCTGGGATGGAAGATGGACGTAGTCTGATGATCCATCTACAGACTACGGTAAGTGCTCTGTGGGAAAAGCACAGGCAGCTACAAGAACCTACATGACAAGGAATCTCCTCCAGGCAGGGGAATGGGAGGGCAAGGTGGGAAGGCTCTCCCCCATGAGGGGCTTTTGAATTCAGGTCTGAAAGGTGAATTGGACTTCACGAGGTGAGGAAGGGTGTGTAGGATGTTCTGGGGAGGGGCTTGGTGTGTGCAGAAGCTCTGAGGAGGGAGGAAGCTGGTGCGTCCCGTTGCGTTACTGCTACACAGTGAGGAAGGGAAAGCAGTGGGAATAAACTGCTTCCTCGGCAAGGATGACACTCTTGTCAGGTGTTAAGCATCATCTTTAATAATGAAGTTATTTTAGAGAAATCTGATCATATAATTCCAAATCTGTCACAAAATAGATAAAACACTTAGACTTTTTTTTTTAAGGATTTTATTTATTTATTTGACAGAGAGAGACAGCGAGAGAGAAAGCATAAGCAGGGGGAGTGGGAGAGGGAGAAGCAGGCTTCCCGCGGAGCAGGGATCCCGATGCAGGGCTTAGTCCCAGGACCCTGGGACCATGACCTGAGCCAGACAGTTAACGACTGAGCCACCCAGGCGCCCCAAAACAGTCGGGCTTTTTACATCTTTGGGAATGGTGCTCTAGGACATGTAACCAAGCTCCAAGTTTCTTTTTATGCAATTCTCCTTTGTGGCTATTTACGAATTGTGTATCAGCTGTCATTGACACGTTTGTGCAGGGGGACAGAGGGCACAAACGGAACCAGCATTAAAGGCATGGCACAAAATGGGAGCTTCGAGTGAGAACGTTAGTGCCATGAGGTTTTTTAATTTTATTTATTTATTTGACAGACAGAGATCACAAGTAGGCAAGAGAGGCAGGCAGGGAGAGAGAGGAGGAAGCAGGCTCTCCGAGGAGCAGAGAGCCCGATGTGGGGCTCGATCCCAGGACCCTGGGATCATGACCTGAGCCGAAAGCAGAGGCTTTAACCCACTGAGCCACCCAGGCGCCCCGCCGTGAGGTATTTTTAAGGAGCACATGCTTCTTGAGGAGAGCCCTGTTCCTGGAAAAAAAAAAAAAAAAAGATTTTTGCAAAGTAGCTTGAACACAAGTGAGTTACCGAGTCTCATTTTTTGAGAAAGGTACCGCTGAATGGTGACTTTTAAGTTAATGCCAGTGGAAGGAAAAATAGCAGAGGCAGGAAAATGTTTGTTTTCCAAACATGTTTTATTTATAGATTGGTGAGTTCTTAGAAAAGATGATTTAATAATTGATTCCTTCTTTGTTTTGAACAAATATGGTATTTTGTGCCTTTCTTTTAAGCACAGTAACTAGTACTGAAACATTCAAGAGTACAGTACTGTATGAGAACAAAGGTCTATTCTTGGGGAAAAAAATAATACAGTCAGCTATTATTCAAGACCCACAATGGATGGCAAGCTACTTAAAGGAGTCACGTTTGCTGCCTCTCATCAGCTCCGTGCTCCCCACGGCTGCTGCCAGGCCTTCAAAGAACACTTTGTTCCCTGGATTTTCTTGCTTCTAGTGACAGACAGCAGTGGTCTTGCTTCTCCCCACTTCCCCTGTAATATTTCTGAATGCTGCTTCTGGGAGAGTCAAAGGCCTTCCCGTTCACTGAGTGCTCTCTACAGACCTGGGCCTGGCGTGGGAGTGTCTTTTTCTCAGTAGCTACTGCAAAGTTCCTCCCTTCCACCATCCCTCCTTCTCTGCCTCCCTCCCTCCTTTTCTCCCACCGTCCTCCCTCCTTTCCTCCTTCCCTTCCTTCCTTCCTTCCCCTTCCATCCCTCCTTTCTTTTTTCAGTGGTTTGTTGGGGGAGAGATGGGCAGTTTGAGGCTTCAACTGAGATGCTCTTTGTGATAAATGGAGAAAGAAAATCGAAACCTCTGAAGAAGCCCCATAAAAGGGTTACACAGCAACACCTCTAATCATGGAGTTAAGGGAAAAGACTAGGCTGTGTAGACCAAACCAAGCTCAATATTATTACAGCTCAATAAAACAAGAAGTCTTCTCTAGTGTCCTCTGCTTTACTGGCCCCCATGCACATACCTTTCCTATGTTCTCCTGTTGCTCCTTTTTTTATGGGTTCGGGCTCTGCCGTTGGCTCGAGGGGGAGGCGGCTTCAGGACCCTTCTGAGCTGGACTAGATAGTTCAGACACTTGTGAATGCTTTCAAGGCGAAGATCATGCATCTGGTCTTAATTTAGGTAACTGGCACATAGTAGTTCCTTAGTGATGGTTTTTTAATGTATTTATACACAGTTAGCCATCGGGAGGGGAAACGCACCTGAAACGGAAATTTTGATCCCTCCAACAAGGCTTTGCGGCCTGTTTGGCCTGCAGAAGGGGTAGGGGCTGGGGGATTCTGGACACGGTTCAGAGTCTGTATCGAGCCATTCTGGGGCATCTTTCAGATTTCCATGTCTTAGCATTATTTCCTCCGCATACCAAGCGCTTGGGTTTGTTTGCCCAGATGTCTCTCACATTCTGCCGTCCCATGACAGATGACCTCGATGAGCGGACTCTGCGTTTTAAGCTCCTGCTGCAGTGCCGAGGCCCCGATCAGAATGGCTTGCCTGATGCTCCTGCTGCGGAGACCCCGTCCGGGAGCACCGACTGCCCTGACAGTTCATTTGCTCACTAGTCACTTTACACGGCCAGTCCACTGCGCATCGTTAGTCGTTTTGATCACATAACCCTCATCTCCCCAGCTGTGTTGTAGCTTCCGGAAGGCAGAGGTTGGATCTTACTTTTGATCCCCTCTTAGCACATAGTAGGCAATCAACAAATATTAAAATTTGGAAGTTCCAAGGGAAGACAGTTTTGCTCTTGCTAGAAGAGTCTAGCAATATCATCCCAGTTAGTGAGTTCTTTTATAGAACCCAAGACCATGCTTAACTGGGTAGGGAGTTCCTTAGAGTGTACTAAGATTTTCACACACATGCCTCTTTCTTTGGTCTTAGCATGGTTCGTGAGTGTGTGTGTATATATGGAGGCTTCACACAGAAAGCCCATAGGTAGAGGTCCATTCTCTCAGCAGATAAAACACAGGACTGATTCTTTTTTTAAAAATATTTTATTCATGTATTTGACAGAGAGGGAGCAAGAGAGCTCAAGCAGGGGGAGCAGCAGAGGGAGAAGCGGGCTCCCCACTGAGCAGGGAGCGTGATGTGAGGCTGATCCCAGGACCCTGGGGTCATGACCTGAGCTGGAGGCAGCCGCTTAACCGACTGAGCCACCCAGGGGCCCCCAAACAAAGGACTGACTGAACAAATGCTCTTAACAATAAATAAGGAATACAGCGTGAGAGAGAGAGCCTTGAGTCTAACAAGCTAACAGTCTTGTTAGCCTCTTTAAAGGGCTCTAAGTGGAGTTCACCATTTTCAAAAAAGAGCCTTCTACTTCTTGTCACTGGGAGGAAGAGGATATTAGAAAGAACTTGACTGTAAGCGGGTTTCAAGTGAAATTGGGAGAAAGGCAATAAAATGGAGTCCATGAGCAATTTAACTTTAAAAGTTTAGCAAAGCTTTGTAATTCTGGAAATTGGGAACCACCAAATTTCCATCAATAGGGTCAAGTAAAGTTTGGGGTATTTACCTAACAGAAACCAGATGCTATTTAAAAAAAAAAAAAAAAAGAAGTAGACAGGCATGCACAACATGGGAATAGTCTACAAAAAGTGCAAGTTGTAGAACAATTTGTAAATTGTGATCCCAATTACATAATGAAACATAACAAAAGATTTTTGTATTTATGCACATAAAGTCAATTTGCAGAAAAAATCTGGCAGGATACACAACAGACAGATTGAGGTTGATTACCTCAGGGAAGTCAAGGCGGGTAGGGTTTTTGGTTTACTCTGTGTATTTTTGTACTGTTTGAAACTTTGAGAATATATTTATATATTTGGTTATGAAAACAGAAAGAAAAAAATACAGCTAATGGTCCGTAGATGTTCCCGTGGGGTTTCAGCTTTGTGGTGTCCAATGAGAGAAAGCCGAAAGAACAATTGAACAGTGTGCCATTTCGAATTGTTTAATTGCATTATTATTTTTGGCCAAAGATGAGTGTGGTTGAACTTGAGTTACTGCTGAACAATGAGAAACTGTGCAATGAAAGAGAATGTAAGCAGTTTCTTTTTATTGCCTTTGCTAAGTCGCTTCAGAAGTCATCAGATACTGGTTGAAGAAAAAAGTGCAACGATTAGTCTCATCCTATCATTTATGAACTCAGATTTGAATTTTCTGGCAGTTCTCCCTTGGTTAGAGACACTCAGCGTCCGAGAGGCAGGTCGATCATTTCCAGAAAGAAGGCAGGACACCACATGACAGAATGCTTTTGCCAATTTTATCCCATTTGCTCCTTTTAGAGCAATGGGTAAAGTCGGGCAGGCAGCCCTGGTCTCGCTTAACACAGGAAAAAACAGTCCCCAAGAAAAGGAGGGACATCAATGGAGTCCTAGAGCCAGTAAGAGATAAGGTCGGGAACTGGCTGGAGCCAGGCTCTCCAACTGGAGATTTCGTTCTCTCTCTTCCCAGCACGTGGGTGTGCACCGTAGCAGAGTTCGGGATAGAACGTACCGGGGCCGTATTTTGTGCCAGTGAAGCCTCAGACCACTGAAAAGTGCTGTGCAAGAATATTTGGTTTGAAGGGAAGAGATGAAGGTCAAGCAAAATAACAAATATGAAAGAACTTTCTTGAAAAACGTTTTACACATGCGA
Organism: Mellivora capensis; assembly: GCA_004024625.1. Taxonomy (NCBI): domain Eukaryota; kingdom Metazoa; phylum Chordata; class Mammalia; order Carnivora; family Mustelidae; genus Mellivora; species Mellivora capensis. The sequence goes on from PISX010005412.1 coordinate 60,508, forward strand.
TGTTGTGTTTCAGTCGTCACTGGTATAACGACACGTTCCATCGCTTCTTGCCACGCTTGAGACGCGCCGGAGGGCTCTGCTCTCGCCTCCGTGGGAAAGCTGATGCAGAGGAAGGGAAGAGGGGAGCAGGGGGCAGACCCAGGGGAGGAATCTCGTGACCCCACTTCCATTCGGATCAGATGGACACACTGCCATAAAGACGAGCTTCTCTCTAAGAGGGACTGGGCCCTATTCCGGGCATTCGGCATTTGTCTGAACGAGGAACATTTTTTAGGATTGTGCCCAGCCCCATACACCACGTCCCTGGAGCTGGGATAGCTGGTGCCCAAATGGGGCTCACATGGCGCGGAATTCACCCGGCGGCTGCCGCAAGCCAACGGCGTCCTCTGTCGTTGGATCTGCTTGAGGGTATGAAGGCCAAGCTCCGTCCTTCCTGACCAGCCTCTAAGGGGCTCCCTGGAGCGTCGGGGGTCTTAAAGGTAGTCTGGATTATTGCGTCTTGTTGTTTTGGTAGGTTTGCAGAGTCGGAAGACTTGAGAACCAAACAGATATTTCAGGCTCAGATAAATTTATCCCTCGGAAGCCTGACTGCTGCCAACGACTCAGGTAGAGGCGCGCCCGTCTATTTCTGTCAACATCTGGGTGGGTTTCCTTCCTCCTCGGGGCAGAGATGATGCTGTATTTTACTGGCCCGTGTACTCTTTTCCTCTGGGGCTCGTTGTCTAGCCTTTCTTTCAGTTGGAGGCGGGAGACGTTTTCTAGGGCTTCAGTGTCCTCCTTTGGATCCTGGTTTAGAGTCAACAAACCAAGTGAGACGAGGTAAAGGATCCTGTGGGGGGGTTGAGAGAGATGAGGCCAGAAAGTAGCAAGAGCTTGGTCTCCTGTCCTCTCTCCTGGTTTGCTGACCGTCAGCACAAGATGTAGAAGAGGAGCCCGGGGCCCCAGAAGATGATGGCGCCACCGGAGGACGAGGCCTGAGCCCCTGGTAGCTGTGTGGAGCCCAGCCCTCTCCTGATCTACACGGGACCGGAGCCTGAGCAAGAAGTACTCTTACTGGACGGTACCCCCGAGACACAGGGCACGTGTGGTAGAGCAGTTACAGCGTCCTGACCGGTGCACTCCCCCCTCTACTGGAAACCTCTCACATGTCTTCAGACTACTGACTGTTACTTCTCTTTGGTTCCTCTGGTGACCTTCACATGTCCTAACCCGGGCTGTACCCCGCTGTTAACAGGACCTATGACACAAATAAGCACACACCTTTCTCGCTCACATGGTTTTTCTTTTCGAAATCTTCTTTGGAAGGGAAGAGGGTTTGGATCTTCCTCTAGCTGCCTGCCCTTCGAGACGACTAGGACCCGGTCATGGAATAAGGGGTTTTGATTGCAGTCCAGGCAGAAAATTCCTCCTGAATGCTGAGTTCATAGTAGCTTTATTCCCCACAGAGTTCAGATGGTGACATTCTTAAGGCAGAGGAAGAAAGAGGACAGTCAAGCCTTTTATTTAGTTTTGGCAAGACTGCGGGTTATGGTGCTCTGGGGAAATGCAGCCACAGATGTATCAACGTTTTAAAAAATTCTTGGCAGCCTAACCTTTCAGTCATAAACCTAAACACAGACAGCGCATCCTTGAAGAAAGCTTGTTGGCTGGCTCCGTGTGACTCCGATATCCCACCTTCCAAGAATATTCCTTCCAACTTTGCTTGTGAAATGCAAGTTCTGTTTATTTTAATCAGTATCTGTTTCCTACATTTCTTGGGTGTGTTGTGATTTTCAGCGTCTTGGGCAGTTTTATGATTAGTTCAGCGGTCACTGTACTGCATAACATTTGCCGCCAAGCTCTGGGTAAGCATAAGGGAGTTTCTCTTTTCCAGTCCTGGTGATAATATTGCACCTCTGGGAGGCAAGGTAGGGCAGAATTTGGCCTTTGGAGCCCTCCTGCCTGGGTTCTGATCCCCGTGTATGCGTTTTACCTCCTGTGTGACCTTGGGGCAAGTTGCCTAATTTCCCTGTGCCTTTTGTTTTTAGGAACAATAATTGTCCCCACCTCATAAAGCCGTTGTGAGAACCAAAGGGGTTAATTTGGATATGGATGTTAGGTGCGTGCCTGGCCCAGCGCCAGTGTTTCATAAGTATCACCCACCAGTATTCCCGAAATGCCAAGCTCTGTGTTTTCATAGACTTTAACATGGTCATCAGAAGGAGATGGTGGCTATCCTTATTTAATTCATTTTGTGATTCTCCCCCTATGTTTTCTTCATTTGAATAAACGCGTTGGTAGGATCAGTGACACAATTGCCACTCATAGAGACTTCTAGAACGTAGTTGCACATTCCACGTAACTTCTCTGTAAGTAGCTTTTTTCCTTTGTTTGTTTCCTTTGCCCCTTATGTCTGATAATCCTGGTGATCACCTGGGTTCCTGCCACTCACCCCAGTTCAGCTATAGGATCAAATCGCTGTAGGGTGTGGAGCTTTTTACCTGCTTTTACTTACCATCTGCCCTAGAGATGACTGTGACTAGATCAGCATCTGAAATGGGACAGTGATTAACCAGAATCCTCACAATCTACCTGATGTTACTTAGCACCCGTAAAGAACTGGACCAGGTAAAAAAAGAAATCTCTTGGTGAGAAAGGGAAAATGTGGTTCTTAGCGATACCCCTGGTATGTCAAGAAGGAGAGCTGGGACTCAAGCAGGGTAAGATGACCCTCTAAGGATAGCTTCCTGCTTGACACATTTGATCCCTACAGTTCGCCACAACCCGGGGAAGTAGAGGAAGCAGTGACAATAGCAGTAATTACTTGATAACAGGGGCGCCTGGGTGGCTCAGTCGTTATGCATCTGCCTTCGGCTCAGGTCATGATCTCAGGGTCCTGGGATCGAGCCTCGCATCGGGCTCTCTGCTCAGCGGGGAGCCTGCTTAATCCTCTCTCTCTGCCTGCCTTTCTGCCTACTTGGGATCTTTGTCTGTCAAATAAATAAATAAATAAATAAATAAATCTTTTAAAAAAATTACTTAATAACAGTAACCAACAGTTACTGTTTGTGAAGCACTTACCATCTCTTTACAGAATTATCTTTCCTTTTTTTTTTTTTTTAAAGAATTTATTTATTTATTTGTCAGAGAGGGAGAGAGAGAGAGCACAAGGAGAAGTAGCAGGCAGAGGGAGAAGCAGGCTCCCCGCTGAGCAACAAGCCCAGTGGGGGCTCGATCCCAAGACCCTGGGATCATGACCTGAGCCACAGGCAGACTCTTACCCCACTGAGCTGTCCAGGCGCCCCTCTTTACACACTCTTTTACTCCAAGAGAACTTGCCACTGTGATCCCCACGGTATAGATGAGAACACTGAGGCTCAGGGAAGTCACTTGACAGAGGTAAGATTTGACTCGGAGTCTGTGTGACTCCACAGCGGGTTGTTCCTCATAACATTATGTTGCTGAATTATTCTCTGGTCAAATCGTTTTAAGAATTTAGTACTGCAGGGGCACCTGGGTGGCTCAGTGGGTTAAGCGGCTGCCTTCGGCCCAGGTCATGATCCCACGGTCCTAGGATTGAGCCCCGCATGGGCTCCTTGCTCAGCCGGGAGCCTGCTTCTCCCTCTCCTCCCTACTCGTATTCTCTCTCGCTATCTCTGACTTTCTTTCTCTCAAATAAATAAATAAAATATTTAAGAAAAAAAAGAATTTTGTACTCCTAAATGTCTTAAATTTTCATGTGGTAATAATAAATTTCATTTCTTTTTTCTTCCTAGTAATACCTACATTTATGTATTTATTTTTTTTTTTAAAGAGAGCTGGTGCAGCTGAGGCACCCATGTACAGGCATCCCATGTGCATTTTTTAAAAAAGATGTTTTTCTATAAATTGGTCTCTATTTAATTATCTCTTTATTTGGTCTTCATAACCAGCCATGGGGCACTCAGGACAGGTGTTATCCCAGCCTTGCCTATGAGGAGAGTGGAACCCTGAGAAACAGACTTACCTCAACACGGGTAGCCAGTTAGCGGCGCCTGAGGTCTTCTGGCCCCCGGTCCCGTTCTTGTTCAGCTCTGCTTGGTTCTGACACCTCTTTCTCACAGGTCAGCCATCTTTTTTTTCCTGCCCCAAGAGGATTGCTTTTTATACGAACAAAAACAATTTCTTGGTTATTTTTAATACTTTAGCTATTGTGTAGAGAAGTACCAGAGGACAGGGGTTGGTGGAAGCAATAAAGAAAACCATTAATACAAGGTGGAGAATTAGATGCTGCTTTCTGGTGAAGACGGCGAGGAAGGGTGTTTTCCATCGCAGAGGATGACGTGGTTGTCACCACAGCAGCCCGCTGCTCAGTGGTAGACTAATTATTGAACGGCTGGTCTCTGGTGGGTCCAGACAGTGGCCCCTTTTAGACTCCGGTCTGAGATCTGATTTCCGTATGAGCAAGGGAGTTGTGGGAGAAGATTATGTAATAGAGAAGAAAGACTCGGAAGACATGGGTTCTGGGCCCACCCAAGTGACTTAATTACCTGTGTGACTTTAGGAATGTCCCTTAATAGCTCTGGGCCTTTGCTTCCTTACCTGTAGAAAGAGGTGGTTGGACTGGATCTGGGGTATCTGACCTTCACTGCTGATGGGAACCACCAGGGGGACCTTCTGAAAAATACAGGTGCCTGGGCCCCATCCGTGGAGATTCTGGTCGCACTGGCTCAGGGTGCACCTGACGCCTGTATTCTTACAGGCTCTCCAGGGGATTCAGATATGCAGCCCGTTTATTTGGATCGACTCTAAAATCCCCGTCTAGCTCCAACAGTCCATTTCAAAGTATATCTAGTTGGTCTCCTACCAAAGGATTTAAAAACTACACAGTGGCTTGCAAATGGGTCTACCGTAATGAAGAGCACTGATCACTTTTGTCTTGGAAAACACAGAAACGTTATTGAACTGATGTTATTGATGCGTAAGGGAATCCTCCAGGGGAAACTAGAAGGTTTCTTCTCTGAGACATTGAAGAGGGGAGAAAGTCATAGACTTTAATGTAGCCGGGAAGGAGGAATGGTGGTTTTTGGATGACTGTAAGTTGTTTGTTTTTTTTTTAGAAGTTTATGCTAGAAAAATTTGTTCATTGTCCTAGAAGAGAATGTTTGGGTTGCAAACTATTTTTAAGGTAAGCACAGTAATTTCTAGCCCATACTACTTTTCTTTCTTCTTCCCTTTCCTTTCTTTTGGCCCATATACTACTTTTTAAGTCCAAAAGGAGAAAATAATATTTTTATAAAGGTCATATTATTAGGCCTATTTTTGAGTCAAACTAGTCCTCACTAAAGCAAATGACCCTTCCTTAAGAAGCAAATTCCTCTAAACCAGATTTGTTTTTAAATATAACACCCTGGAAAACACAAGATTAATCAAATGTTCTCTTAGGTGTTTAGTTTCAAATTATTAACCATACAAGAATTGGGCTGAGCTATTTTGTAGCTTTTGCTGGCATATGAAAGGAAGAATTAAGATGTGTGGCATAAAATTTGATACCCAACTTTCCTTGCAAGTACTTCCTGTTTGCATCTGTGGTTCATCAGATTCCCAGAGGTGGTTATCGCCCAACACAAAAGCAGGTCAGAGTAAATCCAAAGCCCAAGGTCACCCCCTTCCCTCCTTCCCTCCCCAGCACACACATATAAAGCGTGGACTATGTAATCCTCTTTTGTGTCCGAAGCCTCTCGCCAAGATTCTGAACTGCTGTTCCGTCCGCACAGGGAGCTACATCCATTTCCACGATAAACTTCACATTTATTTTGAATTGAGAGCCTGTGCTCTGTAACAATCACGTATTAGGACAGTGGACAGTACATGAGCTCGTGCTGCCCCGGGTACGAGCCAGTGGTCTCATTGATGATAGGTGCTTTCGAAACAGTCAGTGTGTTTACTTATTACTGCTCCTCGAGTCTTCTTCCTGAATGGGAAAGAAAATGGAGTTTGTATTTAAAAAATTCTATGAGGCTTTAAAAAAATATTGGTGTATGCTACAGAAAAGCATGGTGAAGGAAACAAAAATGACCCAAATTCATCACCTAGGTAATCTAGTGAGCCTTAGAAACTCACATGTGGACAAAAAGACACAAAGGACTACTACTCCCTTGATCTCTATTTTTAGCAGAGAACTTTATTTTATTCCTAAAATGAGGCTAGAATATAATAACTAATATTTTTGATCACTTGTTATGGGCCAATTCCTGTTCTAACTTTTAATACAACAACAACCATTATAAGGTAGATATTACTATCTACCTTACTTTACAGATGAGAAAAGATGCCAAGTAATTTATTTGCCTAGGGTCATGGTTAATAATACACAGGAGAACTGGGATTTGAACTAAGACAACCTGGCTTCCAAAGCCCAGCACATAAGCCATTTAAAAAAAAATTTTTTTTTTTTTTTACTTATTTATTAGAGAGAGAGAGAGAGCAAGAGAGAGAGAGTGCACAAGTTTGGGGGGGGGAGGGGCAGAGGGAGAAGCAGATACCCCGCTGAGCAGGGAGCCCGATGTGGGGCTTGATCCCAGGACCCTGGGATCATGACCCGAACTAAACACAGACGCTTAACTGACTGAGCCACCCAGACGTCCCACGTAAGCCATTTCTCTGTCCTGTTTGAATGGGAGTTAAACTATAGAAAGTTATAAATACTCTTGCCAAGTACATTAGTTTGCTATGGATACTGAAAATGACCATCTTAGGTTTTTGAAGAACATATCTTAAGGCCATCTCCTTATACTCCTTCTTCAGACCTACCCTTAGGGCTCAGATCAGAAAAGCAGACTTTAGTTTAACAATGATGCCTGAAAGATTATGCAGTTTTATAGGCTGTATTAGATTAATATTATTGTGTTTGCAGGGGGGAAGGTGCTGAGTGTGGCTACAGTTTGTTAAAATTGATTTCCCTGCGGACTCTTTATTTTTCAATTATTTATTTTTCTTTCTGAAGATCTTCAAACTATGGTCAAGATCTAAACTGTGGGATGCCACTTCCATCAGAGCAATGATCATGGTGGTAGTGTCTCTTGGACCGGCCAGATAAAGCCTTGGGCCTGACTTGCCTTCTAGAATGCAGAATAACTTCAGGGAACAGTTGAAGGGACCCAGATCCTTCTCTAGTTGTAATCAACACCTTAGAAGCCAACATCTTATAGATACGGATAGAAAATTCTTTTCCTGAATGCATTCTGTTAGATGGTAATCTCCCACAGCTGGGGGCTTGCTCGTAATTGGTGGAATTATGTATTCATTCGTCAGACTTTTTCCTTCAAAATTTTTTTTGCCATTTAAGAACTTTTTTTTTTTAAGAACTTTTTGTTGCATAATTAGGAAGGGAAAGTACACAAGTAGATCTAATAACCCTCAGATTTACACGAATTAAAATCTGGAAATGACCAATGATGAAGATATAGGTACCCAGGAACGCTCCCACACTGCTTCCGGGAGCATAGATTGTTACAACCTTCTGGAGAGTAGTTTGGAGACAGGTTGAAAATGTGTACACCCTGTAACCCAGTGATTCCACTCGTGGGTTTACACCCTTTTGAAGCCCTTGCGTCAGGATATAAGAAAACAAGTACAAGAGGGTTCATTACAACATGTCAGTAGTGAAAAAAAAACAGACAAACTGGAAACAAACCTAACTGAAATGCAGAAATAAATTGAGGTATTTTTTCACATAATGTAATACCACACGGGTATGAAAAGGAATTAATTACAATTACAATCATAAATCCCCAAACATAATGTTGGATGGAAAAGACAAGTTCCAGAAGGAACGTTATACACTATGATTCCATTTATATCAAGCCTTTAAAACACTACATTGTTTGTAGCTAAAAACACACCCAGTAATATCTAAAAACACGTATGGGATTGATAATAGCCGGTCTCGGGGTGGCAGCTTACTGTGGAGCAGAAGGATGAGTAACAGACCTGGGGCTTTCCTTCTACCTGTGATGTTGTTGTTTCTTCAACGGGGTGATTGGTACACGAGGGTCTCTAATGTACTTGTCTGACCTGTTTTATGTTGCAGATGTTTAATAATAGAAGTTTAATTATAGAAGAGAAAGCAACTGTTATTTTATCAAAATAATAGCAAAATGAATCAGGAGTACGCAGAGGGGGTCTGGTGGGGGAACAGGACATGCCCGCTCGGCTTGAGGAATCCCGTTGGAAGCAGACACAAGGAATGAGCACAGAGGAGAGGGGAGGGATGGTGCCCTTTCTTTAGACTTCTCCCCATCCCTTATTTCGTGATCCCATAACCCCCCAAGAGAGCAAGAAGGAGGGAGCAAAGGAAAGAGGCTATGTCCTCGAGCCAGAAGATGGATCTGAATCTTTCAGAAGAACAGGGGCAGGAAATGCTTTCTGAAGGCACACAACCCGCAGACGACGGGCATCTCAAGGCCTAAATCAAACTTCGTTTGCACGAAGCCTCCTGACCCCGACACAGGTGTCTAGTGCTCGCCCTTCTCCGCAGGGCGCTGCTTCTGTCCCTGCTCTAGAGCTGTCGCCGTGGTAGATACTCAGGAGGTCCCTTCCCGTCGCCGTCTCTCCTGAGTCTGCTGGCAGGGCGGCCTAGGTGCTCTCTGGGAAGAGAGAGCGAGAGCGAGAGCGAGAGAGCGAGAGAGAGAGAGAGAGAGGAGAGCGAGCGAGCGCCGGGCAGGTTCTCGTGGGCAGCTACAGCACACGGTGTCAGGATTGACAGCCCAGCGTCGTCCACCGTAGAAGACCGGTCTCCCGTTCTGGAAACCTTCATTGATTCTGTCTTCTTCCGAGTGCTGTTCTTAGCTAGAGCCGAACCAGAAGGGATTGTGTCCAGGGAATATCTAAACGCTGGGATTTTCGCCGAGGGGGCGGGGGAGGCCGTAGATACCGGGCGCAGTGTTCTCCTGTTACAGGCAGGGGAGGTGCGTGCGTGCGAGGGCCCGGCCCACCAGGTGGGACAGTCAGCCTGGGGCCCGCAGCTCCTGCCCTTGACCCGGAGAGCGCCTTGCCCCGCCCGCTGTCTTGCCTGTCTTGCCTTCACGTCCTTACCGTTGGCTGAATTAACTTACCGTTTCCATCCCTAACTCTAGGACTTTTCCAGGTTTTCCCCAGTGAAAAGAGACCTTTTATTCTGTTGTCCTTTTGTAACGACTTTCAGAGGGAGGGAAAGAAGTCACCGAGGGAGGTCAAGATGAGGCCTGTCCCTGTGCCCCACACACTGGACTTCATGTCCTCAGGGATGTGGAGGGACTCAGGCTGGGCCACCTCAGCGAGGCTTTGCTCCTTAGGAATGACTTTCCTCTGTAGTCAAGGCTAAAGCAGGAGTTTGAGGTTGGGCCTGTTAGTGGAAGAATGACCCAACTATGACCTTGAAAAGGTTTCCTCATCTAGCAGGTATGTTTTAAGATAACTCAAAGTACGTAAATGTAGGAGAAGAATGCGTTCTCCCAATTTTTTTATTTTTAAAATTTTTTTGGTAAAGAAAACTTTCACATCATGTATCTCAAAAGCAAGCAGTCAATTGTATGCCAGCCTGGGAGCCAAAATAGAGGGGGCTCCTGAATGGCCATTTAATAAAGGCCGTTCACATGTCTAGGAGGTTTTAACACTGCTCTGTTTGAACAGGTGAATTTGTAAGGCAGGATTCTCAGAGACTGGTTGCTGGGGGCAAAGTAAATACTTCAGCTGGGAGCTGTGTTTGTAATCCGTTCTTTCACTCCCCCCAGAAATATCAGCCTGACACAGCAATTAACTGAAGCACCAAGCTTCTAGATGTGCAGCCTCTTGGCCAAAGCGAAAGGTGTTTGTGATTGAGTCTGGCCACCAAACAAACCTCCAGTGTCCACCCCTGAGAACTCGTCATCACATTTGTTTCTCTACGGCATATTCCTTGTCTCGAAACACATGCTGACAATACTTTGATGAGTGGAAAAAAAAGGCAGAGAAATAAGAAAAACCCATTATGGAGAACCCATTTTCTAGGCTACAGACATGATACCAAGAACATAATAGTGACTCATCTAATTCCTTGTTGGATCCTAACGCTGTAGGATTTATAGTAAAATCTTTAGGCATGTTAATGGTGACAAATTTTATTCCTGGAGGAAATGGGATTGAGATATTCAAATTTAAATATAAGGTAAGGAAGAAATGAATGCTGTGAGGGAATTAAGGCCAGCTATTAAAAAAAAAAAAGGATTATGTGGTGATGGGTTGCTTTCTTTCTTTTTTTCTACATTTAGAAATATTGTATGTTTTTCATTCTCATGTCACTTTTTTAAAAAGGTTTTATTTATTTATTTTTTTGACAGAGAAAGAGAGAGACAGTGAGAGAGGGAACACAAGCAGGGGGAGTGTGAGAGGGAGAAGCAGGCTTCCTGCCAATGCGGGGCTGGATCCCAGAACCCTGGGATCAAAACCTGAGCCGAAGGCAGACGCCTAACAACTGAGCCACCCAAGTGCCCCTTATGTCACTTTTCTAGATTGATTTCAAAGTAATTTATGTTGTAGACTCTTCCTACACGAAAAATGGTGATCCTAGAATATATTCCTCTGTTATGCTTTGAATAAATTATTTGTATATGTAAGGGAAATGCAAAGAGAAGCTTTCTAAAACTTGTTAAAATAAAGGGAATCTTTTCTGCTAGAGCTCTCACTCTTTCGTTACTTCCTTCGCGAATGCTCTCGGGCTTCTCCCTGCCTTAAGAGATTTGTCTGTTGGGCCTGATTTTAATTTCCTCTGTAGGATGTCTTCTTCCCTTGGGAGATGAGATGAAAGCTTCTTTTGTATATTAGTGCTTTCTCCTGTTACAAATATCAAAATGGAGAATCCTTTCCAGATGATTTACACAACACAGTCCATTTGGTTAATTATCATCTGGTTTTCTCAGACCTTCGTTATCCTCAAGAACGTCAAATCAAGGTCCCATGTGTTTTCATAGCATCATAAAATTTTACTTTATTCATTGTTTTTAAGATAGCAAATCCTCCTTGAATTTCTTATATTTATCTGTCTATACTGTACATTTATTTGTCAGGATTTTATGCAAGTGATGGAAATCCGCTCAGACTAGTAAAAGCAAAAATGACATTATGTTCTAGAGATGGTTGTTTTATGATGATCACACATCAGTGTGGAAGGACTTAATGCCATAGAACTGTGCACTTAAAAAAAGTGAGTTTAGGGGCGCCTGGGTGGCTCGGTGGGTTAAAGCTTCTGCCTTTGGCTCAGGTCATGATCCCAGGGTCCTGGGATCGAGCCCCGCATTGGACTCTCTGCTCAGCGGAGAGCCTTCTCCTCACCCCCACTCCCCCGCCTGCCTCTCTGCCTACTTGTGTCTCTGTCAAATAAATAAATAAAATCTTAAAAAAAAAAAGTGAGTTTATCAGCCACCCCTCCCGGCCCTCCCCCGGCCCTGCCCATTCTGGGAAGCCTAAAGGAGCTTCAGGAGGGGGTATCTGGGGGCTCAGTCGGTGAAGATCTGAGTCTTGATTTTGGCTCAGGTCATGATCTCAGGGTCATGGGATGGAGCCCCGCATCGGGCTCTGGGCTCAGTGGAGAGTCTGCCTGGATTCTTCCTCTGCCTCTGTCCCTCCCCGCACACCTGTGCTCTCTCTATCAAGTAAATAAGTCAGATCTCTAAAGGGACTTCAGGAAACTCTCTTTTCTTCGGTGTCTCTTGGAGATTTAGGACTTAACTCCTCAGCATTCCTTCAGCACGTGACAGAGCCACGTGGGGAGTAGGGACTGTGGTGTGGGCTACAGGTGGCCCCATGGAGAAGCTGCCCTTGAACTGTGGTTATCAGCTCGGGAGCAATTAAAAAAAAAAGAGTTCTCAGAGTAGAGTGATCAGCTTGAGCAAAGGTGTGAAGATGGGAAAGGCGAGGTAAATAGTTGACTTTGGCTCTCGAATGCCCGGTGTGGTGTGTGTGGAGAGGAGGGGAATGGTACAGGGAAATTCAACAAAAGTGGCTGGGAAGAGCGGAGGGTCCCACTCGTGTTTCAGACATCCCTGGAGAATGAAGGGGGGAGCGTGAGGACAGTGGCAGCTCGTGAAGAAGGCAGAGTCCTGCTCTGGGGAATTGGAAGTGGAAGGAGCATTGGAGAAGGATTAGCTCAGTAAACATTTTCCACTCCTTCTATGCGACTGTCTTTTTATCTTTTCATTCACAGGATGGTCTTTCCATCTCTCTGCCATTTCACAGGACCTCTCCTAAAATATCGCAGGCAAACAAGAATCCATCCTGTTCTGGTGTCCTGATCTCAAGGATTACTCTTTCCTTCTATCTCATTCTAGTGTCTTAAAGTTGCCTGTGAATTGTCTTATTTATAACCTAAGCCCTCATGCTCTTGCCAGTCTTATTGTGTCCATCAGTGGGAAGCAGAGAGAACATTTCCGTCCAAGATTGAAGGGCTTTGTTGCTACATATCTTTTCCTCTGGGGCCAATTACACAAATGTTTTTCTGGAAATTCTGTGGGAGTTGTGTATTCTGAGCTGAACTGCAGACTTTTTAGATCTGGAGAGGACCTTAAAAAAAAAAAAATAAAAACAAAAAGCATGACATCCAACCCACTCATTTAACAGATGGGAAAACTAGATCCCACAGTTGTTAAATAACTCTGTCATCCTTTTGTTCCCTCAAAGGATAACAATCTCAAGGGTGCACCTTGAGGAAGAGCAAATGAGTGATTCAGCACCATTCTTGCTTTGCTAAGAAGTGGAGAATAGCCTCTTCTGGATTCGTTACCCAGCCATTTTCCCATTGGTTAATTTCTCAATTGTTTTACACAACATTTCAAGTGCCTTTCAGATACAGAGTAGAGTGTGCTATTTTTGCTCGCTCCCTCCAAGAGAGTCTTTTATGTCATTGGAGCACATACTGGTCTTTCTCTTCGTTGAGTCACTCGAATTTTGGTGGCTGTGATGACACCAGCATTTTCTATGTTAAAGGTCACTAGTATGTTCCCCCACTGAAATCCATTTGGGAAGCATTCCAGCCTTAGTGAAAGTCTGATTCTCTGGACGGGTTTAGAACCTTTGAATAAAGCCCACGTAGTGTTTTCATCGTATCTGACACCCTGAATCTTTCTTTGTTTCTTTATGGGTTTCGACTGACTGAAAAACACATGAATCAGTCAGGAAACAGGAGGTAATAGTGATTATTTAGATAACCTAGTAACGTCGAAAATATTCGGGTCATGAAAAAGGTGAAAAGTAAATGAAATGCTCTTTGTTCGTCAGCACCACACCAGGCTTGCTTGGCAAACGGTGATGAGAAAATAGTTAAAACTCCTTCTTCATCTTCTTGCTCCTTTTATGGCTGGTGATTTTATAAGAAGGCAGCTCTGCCTTCTTATTTGTGATGGTGGTTGAACTTTTTTTTTTTTTTTTTTTGGCCGAAGGAATGATTTTGGTTGTTTGTTTTTCTATTAGCATGCTTGCTTAGAAGCCCACTACCGGCTGCCTTGGGTTTCATGCCATTTCAAGGCAGTAAGATAGTGTTTCCTGGAAGTTGATGCTTTGAGGACAGAAGTGTTTTTCTGCCAGAAAAAGGCCAGGAAAGGTAGTTATGTATGGGATGATGTTAGTGCAGAATGGAAGGTCTCCTCTTTCCCAGTCCTAGGATAGGAAGAGGAAGACGGTGAAGTGCACCTTTATTCAGTGTCTCGGAGAGAGGTCAGCATTGCTCCCCTCCCGAGAACCGAATCAGTTCCTAAAAAAGAACTCTGACTGGTCAGCCTGGGTCATGTGCCTTTCCTGGTGGTGAGGATAGCTGCCGTAGAGTTTCTAATGAATAGTTGCATCCGAATCATAAGTATCTAGGAGGGTCAGTTCCTAAAGTGGAGGGAGGGTGGACAGACCAAAAAGTCAGGATTTTTCCTGCAGCAACACTGATCCTTTGCAGCACGTGGATTAGCTCACAATCCGTACTCCAAAGAAATTTGTTGGATCACTGATAGGATGAACCTTGGAGTAAATATCGCTGTTCTCCCTAAGTGAGAGACTTTCGGGGTGAAATAGCCACTCATTTCCTCGGTTGAATAAAAGTACTGTTCTTGTATATTGCTTACAGATTGGGACCAAAATTTTCGAAAACCATACCAGACACACTACATTTTATTTTATTATTATTTTAAAAAAATTTTTTTTAAAGATTTTATTTATTTGACAGACAGAGATCACAAGTAGGCAGGGAGAGAGAGAGAGAGAGGGAGGAGGAAGCAGGCTTCCCGCTGAGCAGAGAGCCCGATGTGGGGCTCGATCCCAGGACCCTGGGATCACGACCGGAGCTGAAGGCAGAGGCTTTAACCCACCGAGCCACCCAGGTGCCCCGACAAACTACATTTTAAATGGCAGTTTTGTAGTCTGTACCTTCACTCGAGATGTTCTCTTGAAACTTCACAGCAGCCAGAAGAGGCAGGTGATTTCCTTTCCATTTTACAGATACGGAGATGGGTCCCGAGGGGTGAAGGTTCAGAGCTGGCGGGCGGCAGAGCAAATCCCTGAGCCCAGGTCCATGTGGTTTTTGTGTTCTCTCTTCGATACTGCAGCTATGTGAGGAGAACTGGCAGATGCTGCTGTTAATCAAGGTTGTGAAGCTGAATACAACTGGAGGAGGAAATGAGGACGGAAGACTGTCATCAATCCTGACGCAAGCTTGTCTCTTAAAGGCCTTCAATATGTGACGGCTCTGAGGATCTCTGTTTGTTGCCACATAATTAGGGCCAGAGTCTTAATGGCAGGTCGATTTCCCAAATGCATGCCCCTGTGGCAGTAGGATTTATGTTGAGACGTTGATTAAATGGCTACTTAGTGACAGACTTAACATATAGCTTCTAAAGTGCCAGATTTTTTTTTTCAGAGAGCTGGTCCACCGTGAATGCGAATATATATCCTCCTTACTAACAATACATAGAGATGTTTATTTCAGTTAATTGCAACCGTCAAAAATTGGGAGATGTTTCCCTAATTCATGGTTTTAGGGGTAGTTAAACGGGAAACTATGGATTTCCTGCTTCACACTTTCCCATTTGGGGCGTTAAACTGACTAGCCCGGGCTGACTAGCCCCCCCACCCCCCGCCCTGAGAGACGCTTAGCTGCCAGAAAATTGGGCTTCTGTATCCCAGCCAATGCCACACAAAATAGCCTTTTTTCTACCAGAAGCAAGAAGGAGCTTCAGGTGAAAAATTGGGGCCGGCTATTTACTTCTTAGTGTTTTTCAGCAAACAGAGTAAAATATACCAGCACATTTTGCGTAGATTTCCTGTATTAACCCAACGTGGAAAATTCTGATGAGAAACTGAAGATGAACTATAAATTTGCTTCTTAAACACAGCTGTCAGTTCTTTTAGTCGCTGAGTTCTGGTTTGGCCTAACCTTGAGCATCCATCCAGAAAGGAGCCCTCATGACCCGCTGGTCTGAGGCTTTGCTTCTGCCGTAGCCATTGATATCATCTGGCTTTTGTGTTCTCGTTCTTCCTTAAAGTTTCTATTAAAAAGGCCATTCCGTGGCTTAATTGGTTAGGCGCCCGACTCTTAATTTTGGCTCAGGTCATGATCTCAGAGTCCCGGATCAAGGCCTACATCAGGCTCCCGGCTCAGTGGGGAATCTGCTTCTCTCTACCCCTCCCTGCTGTCCTGCTCACACACGCTCACTCTCTATCTCTTTCAAATAAATAAGCCTTTTTAAAAATGCAATTACACGTAGACATATGTTTTCACATTTAGTTTTTATTGTGTTTTTTCCTATCCCTGCTATATCAATGATCAATATTATATGTAAAATTTGGAATGCATGCATGAAGAAATGAAAAAAGGAGACAGTAATTCACCTGTAATGTAATCACTAAGAGATAAGGACTACTGATTCGTTGGTATCTTTTCCTCTTACTTCTCTCTTGATGCTTGCTTATTTATATCTGTGTATATGTACTTCCAAATACAGACTTGTTATTCTTGTATATTTTTCTTTATGCAACCAAGCTGTATGTTTCTTTACGCAGCATTGAGAGACGTACCAGGCAGTGTTCAAGGGGGGACAGCTTACTGAGGGACTATTTTCTTATACAACCAAGTTCTTTTGCATGTACGCATGTCTGTCTGTGTGTCAGGTTTGGCTATCTTGGATATGCTTTTGTTTACTTGTTTTCCCACTATATGGCAGACAAATATATTTCCAAGTCCTCAAAAATTCTTTGAAATATCATTTTTAAGCTGCATAGTATTCTGCCATATGGATGGGCTCTATTTTATTTCATTACATCCCTAAGATTAGATAATTACGAAGTTTCCAATCATTTTCTCTACTAAACAACACCCTGATAAACATCTTAAACATGAATCTTTGTGCGCATCCCTGATTGTTTCCCTAGGGTAATTTCCCACCATAGTTACAGGGATAAAGAAGGTGGATTTAGGTGTAACTCATTTGAATGCAACCTTCAGCTGTGGACTCCATCTCATTTTTTAATTCTTTGTCCTTTAAAGTGACTCGATTGCCTTAAAATGATCCTAAAGTCCATGTAGCAATAAAGGGACCTAAAACATATTTTAGGAAAGATTCTATACTCCTGAAGATACAAACGCTCTATCGCTCAAGGTCACTGTGGTGGAGAAATGTATCTTTTTAACCAGGAATGAAAGAGTTCTAAGCTTATTTACTCAAAAAGTCTAGTAAACCAGATCATTAAAAGTGTTAGAACTGTCTTATTTGCGAAAACTTGCAGTTGGTTTAAATTGGCCCTTTAATGAGTGTGTGAGTCTGTCGCCAAGAGCCTGGCAATACGCAGGTCCAGTGCCATTATTTGCTCAGTAACAGCTTCATGCTTAGGCTTAGCGTCTCAGGCTGATAATTGAGGCGTGATGAGCCTGCCCAGCACTCGAGTGTATAAGAAGCCTTGCTTAGCTGGAGTAGAGAAATATTTACCCATGCTCTGCTAATGAGCTGTTCTTTATATCATTTAATTGGCTGGATTTATTTTAGCTAAGGTTAAATGTACTTAATATATTTAATAGAGGTCTTGAAATAACCCGTGTTGAAGTCAACGAGAAGAAACGCAGAAAAATGTTCCGCAGACTTTCTGTAGAATAATCACCCCTGCAGACATTAATTGGTTTCATCTTAGAAATGCGAGAAAGCTGGATGGAAGATACAACGCCGGAAATCATACTGTCTGTGTTATGACACTCCCTTTATAGACCGCTTGTGCAAGCAGAGGTCCGGTGTTCGCCTCTGGAAGGCGCTCCTTATTCAACCGGACCCTGTTTTGAGAGATGTACCAGACTGTGTTCGATGGGGGACAGCTTACCGAGGGACTGTATTTTGAGTCTGAGTCTTCTGAGGCCGGAGTCATGTAGAGTCAAAATTATCCTTAAGAATCGCCTTTGGAAGGCTCCCTCTTGGAGTCCTACCCTATCTCGCTGAGGCCAGCACAGCCCATCTTGCCTGCAGAGTCGGAATGGACCGCTGCTTCTCTGAGCCCGGATAAGCAGTTGGCTTGTTTTATGGGCCAAACTGTATGAAAAATGTTCTTGAAACACTAGAATCCCACTCATCTCTGGGAGATGTTCACACTGTGAGAAGCTTGCTGCAGTGAGACCCAGGGAGGCCTGGAATCACGTTTCCTTCTCTTCTGTCTTTCTCTCACTGTAGGGTGTGAGCTGGCTGAGCTGGATGGCTGGCGTGTGTGTGTGCGCGTGCGTGCGTGCCCGTCCCTGACTCCCTCCCCCATAGCGGGTGTCACTGGGTTCTTTTGAGTGAAAGCATGTGTTATGTGACACCACAGCAGTTGCTGTGTTGCAGAATTTTTACCCACATAGAAGTTCTTCTGGGAGACCCATACGGTGACCTTGTTGGCTAACACGTATCATAAAAGCAGAGTGGAAGACGCAGGGTGAATGAATGTGTTATTTTGAAACTGTCCTGTAATGATACTGTAATGTTCCCTTCTCTCCATTCAATGAGCATTGATTTACTGAGGACCTACTATGTCCCAGGCGTCAGAGACGCAGTAGTAACCTTGTAGACTCAAGACCTGCCCTTCTGGAAACTATGGTCTTGGTAAGTTTCCTGAGAATTAGCCGTTGCCCAGGCAACAACACACTGACTGGGGAATCTTTAAATCTATAGAGACTCAAATGTTCGGTGCACAAAATGCTCATTTTGGGTTCTCGATTTGGGACTGTATGGTGGAAACAGTTTCTTTGAGAACTACCCATTATGTAAACTCACATACCTAGTGGCTGTAGGAGCCAGCCCCAGAGGCCAGAGGACCTTCCTATCTCACGTCAGTGTGCTTTCCCTGGATCACTATCTCTCCGTTTCAGACTCTTGGCCCTACGACTGCCTGGTGTCTGGCATCTGCCGTGTCCACCGTCACCAGCCCCTCCTTGCTCCACTTTCCCATTCTCAGGACCCGCAGGCCTGCCGTTAATTCCCTTCCCTCCCTCCAAGGAGTGGCGGCAGGGTGTGTGCGGATGTGTGTATGAGAGAGAGAGTCAACAAAGCAAATTCCTGGGCATGAGTTTACTTTTGGTTACTGATCCTCCATTACTAGAGTGTTGGTCACAAAACTGGAGAAGAGGACAGAGGGGTTGGGTCCCCAGTTGCTTATGTTCCTTTGGCTCCTTTGGTCTCGAGCTTTTGATCTCTCATGGGGCTTCCTCGTGCCTTGTCCTCTCCTGCTTGCTGTCTCTCACTCTTCCTCTTATTTGAGCTACGGTTTACAGCCTTCAAAGTTGGTGAAAGAAGGAGGCTGTCCTGGTGGGACGGGGCAGCAGGACTCTACGACCCCGACTTGGTCCGAAGTTCTTGTGCCCTTCAAGATGGCGCACCGGAAGTGAGTCTGTGTAACTCACAGGATTGACTCGCTGTGTCTTCCCAGATGGTTGATTTTTTTCCTCAGCCGTCAACTAATAAACACTGTTCTCCCATTGAAGCAGACGTGGATCTCTTAAAGCCTAAAATGCAAAATATACAGGAATTTTAAGTTAAATTATTTTTGAGTCAGGCATCCGGGGGGTTAATTCACTCATGTAGTCTGTTACTAGGACTTGGGAGGAAGAGTTGAAACAGGCCTGGTGGAATCCTGGCTCCTTGGTTCACTCGGCTGAGATATGCAGGAAGCACGCAGGTGTGTGGGTTGCCTTCCCTGCCCGCCTTCAACTCCGCGAGGGTCCGCGGTGCAGGTGCTCGCCCCTGCGTGCCACACTCCGCGTGCCTGCCTCTTCCGCGGGTGCTGCTGACAGTGCTCCTGGCTTTCCCTGGACCTGCTCAAAAGTAGGTCTTTTCTACCACCCTTTAAGGGCGAATGAGGTCTTTCCCCCTTAAAATTGAGGGTGACTAGTGCAGGACAGTGGGGAGTGGCTGCAGCCCGGCTTCATGGCATCAGGGCGGGGGCATGTGCTTAGAGGATGGGCACCGGGTCCGTCGGGTCCTCTGCCCTGTCTTGGCTCACAGGTGCAACCTGGAGTCTGTGTAACATGAGGGGTGCCCGCAGCCCCCAGGTGAACCCTCCCGACGAAGCGGGACACGAGTAGTTACAGGCTACAACACTGGCCAGAGCAGATTTTTGCCCTGGACACTTTGCACTTTGTCACGTTCCATCAAAGGCCGTAGGAGGGCATTTGTCCCTCTAACCTTTCACTCTCCTCTGTGTGGAGCCGAGGCCACGCTCAGCTTCTGTTTCTGACCTCCTTTGAAGCTGCACGTCTCCATAAGGGAGGAATGAAATCCGAGTCCAAGGGGACTGACACTTTGCTATCGTGGCTCATAGCCCCCGGCCCCCTCCTCTCTCCGGGGCAGGAAGTTCCGACAGGTGGGGGGAGCCTTCTCTCTTAAGGTCTCCCTTGCAAGAGGAGAATTTGCTTCCTTCCTAATCTCGGGAAGAAGGCTATAGGATAAGATAGGCATGTGCCTTCTGGAAAATTCCCGAGTGGGCCAAGTCGGTCTTTGATGCCTTCCTAGCAGAGCCAGCTCAGTGGGATGGGAGGGGCCCAAGCTCTGGAATCAGACAGATCTTGGTTTGGAGCCAACCCCAGTCCCTCCCGAGCTTTGTAATGTTGGTCAGGCTGCTCACATTACCGAGCCTCCTGTAAGGGGTTGAGGTGAACAAGAACTCACTGTGAGTGGCAAGGAGGAAGCAGAGTAATGTATGAGAAGTGCTTGGCATGTAGTAGCAACTCAGTAAATGCTCCTCGCGGCTGCTGTGTGTCTCCGAGCCCAGGGAAACACCGGTCCTCCCCCACCCCCCTTGCTGATGATCTCTATTTAGGAGTCAAGAAAAAAAATTAACAACACACTATTAAATAAATGATTTCTTTGTAAGATGTGACTGATGATAATCTCCTAACTCACTCAGGTGATGTCAGCCTAAGGGGGAAACTTTAACTCAAGGGGGTTTTTGTTCCTAAGAGAAGTCTTTTAGGGGGCAGGAGTCGGTTCCCACGGTTTCTGAGGAGACCGTGCTCTGCCCCTGTTCCTTCCGGTGAGGCCCCAAAGTAGCCTCGCTCCCGGCAGCCCTCACCTTCTAGACGCGGTCGTGTTCTCCCTCCCTCTGAGACCGGACTCAGGCCCTGGTTCTTCGTTCTCCTGACTCATAAGCCACCTTGTGCTGCGTCCAGAGGCGGCCCGCTCATCTGTCGGTCGTAAGGACATCAGAAAGTCATTTTGGCACTTAACCCTTGCTGAACGCTCTTAGTAGTGATTTCCATAAACTACAGTTCTAGAGAAAAAAAAACATAAAGCAGTTAAATAAAAGACCAGCAACTGTTCGTCTTTGCATGCGACCGGTGGATTGAGATGTGTTGAGAAAGCTTCTGAGGTTGTATCTGTGAGAGAGGAAAGAGGCCTGCTTGACTTGTGATGTCTGCAGAGACACCGGCGCGGCAGGGCAGCTCTGACTGCGCGCTTGCTGTGCCCTCCTCCAGCGCTGAAGCCACTGGCCATTCCACCCTTGCCCTCTCCATCTGCTTTCCTACCTGAGAGGAGTCCGAGTCAAGGTGTTTCCAAGCCAGGTTTACTCTGGTAAATGATTCAGCAGGTCGAAAGCTCTTTTCAACGCCAACTTGCTTTCGTTGACTTGTTTTCTTTGGTTTTCTGTCGATTTCATCTTTATCCTGTCATGGATGCCCTTTCACATGAATAATTAAGAGCTGTTGTGAAGTCAGGGTCTTGGGTCCTGAGGTCCATAAACACATCAGGATTTGGTTCATTCGAAGAAACTCCTTAGAACATCTTGCCTTTTCAGCTCTGAAATGCTGTGAGCCTGTGAACCGGAGGCACGGAAATGAATTACATTCATGAAGCCCTCGAGCGACGCGAAGCGAAGAGCTTTGGCAGGACTGACTCTTGTGTTCACTTTGCCTTTTTCTAGACTGTTTCTCAGATAGCCCAGTGATGAACCATGCTATGTTCGGAGGGACGGAGACCAACAGCCTGCGGAAAATGGGTCATTTACATGGTGTTTGGGTTATTCTTCTCCAGGGTTCCATCAGACCCATCTGAAAGCATTACAAGAAAGCCAGTTCTTAAAAACTAGACACCTGGTGTGTGGCATGGCTTAGCTTTGCCCACTCACCTCTCCCTGGGAAACTGAGCTAGTGTTTGAAGGCTGAAAGTTGAAGCAGCCAACAGCTCTTTCCTGAGGTTGTGTTTCCCCTGCGCTCTTCCCCTGGAGGGTGAGGGATAGGAGAGGTGGGGTTGATCGGGTGAGTTTTGCCAAGAACTAAGGAGAAGCCCCCAGCCGTCTCGCTCTGCTTCTCAACACCAACCTCTGTTGGGTGTTGGGGGCACTGCTGGTGGGTATGGGGGTGGCCGTCAACACTGAGCATTCTCCACTAGGAGTCCTGTAGATGGGCGGACGTCACACCTTGGTTTTGACCATCTTCTGTGGAGCCGGAGAGGAACTAATCTAGAATGCTAAACGAATCTTTAATATATCTCTTGGAGGATCCAGATAAAATTACAGATTTAGAAAGTCTGAGGAAAACAGTTTTTTAGAGTTTGTCAGTACTATCCAAGATTACCAGAAAACCACAACCTCATAATGGCAACAAAAACCCCCACCACCATCTGGCATCTTCTCTTCTCTCCGTGCCGTACAATTTATAGAGGGGGGAAGGGGACTTTCAAACTTGACTTGTAGGAATCTGGTAGATTTGGTATCAGCTGATTCTCTTTGGAGGCTGGCTCAGAGTACCCAGGGATGTATGCTTCTGTCCCATTCCTTTTTCTCTGATTTGCTAAATGTGGAAGTTAGGATTATTCAACCATATGGGATCTGATTTCTTTCATTCTGTAACGTTTTTGGGAAAGCGGATTTTGACTCCATTCTGCCAACCCATGGTGTGCTCTCCTTCGCTGGTGGACCAGGAAAAGGTATAAGACACACTCATGAAAGGTCACCCTCGGTGATCGGTGGTAATTGCCTGAGTTAGGATTGTAAGAGCCATGTTTCAAGCGGAAAGGGGGTAGGAGCAGTTCATTTTCTGATGCACTTTATCTCCTTGCTGACCATGGAATGATAAAGATCAGAGGAGTCATCTGAGAGGTCACAAAAAGTAAAAATCAGCTCTCAGAGAGAAGTAACATAATAGGCCATCCACGGGCACAGCTGTTTTTTTTTGTTTGTTTTTTTGTTTTTTTGGTTTTTTTACAGCTGTTTAATCAAGGGTGATTCTTACACTGGAATCAAGGAAAGGAATGAAAGGAATGTTGTGCCAGGACTTACACAACGAGGGCTCTGGTAAGAATGTCCTGGCCTCACGGGCAACGTGGGACTGAGACTGAAGGGAGTTTTTCTGGAGTGGAGGCCGCAGCTCAGAGTCCCAGGAGCCCCCTCCCTACCTGTGGCAAGGCTCGGAGCAGGAAGACCCCTCAGACACCTGCTGCCTTCCCTCCGAGCCTTGATTCTTTTGTTGCTTGTTCTGCGGTCACTTTTTGGGTAAATCCAAACTTGGTCCCCAGGCACCTAGCAACTGTCCCAAGTGCGGCAAGAAGAGGTTTCATTTCATTTAGCGCGAGGCCACCTTTAGTAAGGTTTTAGTAATTCTTCTAGTTTACTAATTTAATATCCCATCCCCATTTCTTTTTTAGTCAGCTGGTCATTTTGGTTTGAGGACTGATGAATTCAAATGTAGGTAAATTTTTCTTACTTTCCATGAATGAAGTACACCGCAAGCAAGCAGGCTGGTTTACTGTCTCAGGTGTGAACATTAGGAATGCAGTTCTGAGGAGTACTGGCTTTGTTAGGATATAACTTTGCAGATTTATTTTATGGGGCTCCTACACTGACGGGGGAGGGAGGGACTGGCCCCCTGACGTCCTTTACCACCTATGTTGTCATTGCTAACCTAACCAACCAGTATGCTTTTTCTATATTATTTAGCACTTTTGAAAGTACTTTCCACAGACATCTACTGCCTGGCAGAGGCAAACCCCACGACAGCAGGGACTGTGTTTCTTTTTGTCCATCTTTTTTTTTAAATTTTCATTCATTTATTTATTTATTTTTAAAGATTTTATTTATTTATTTGGCAGAGAGAGAGAGAGGGAACACAAGCAGGGGGAGTGGGAAAGGGCCTCCCACTGAGCAGGGAGCCCAATTCGGGGTCGATCCCAGGACCCTGGGATCATGACCTGAGCTGAAGGCAGGCGCTTAACCACTGAGCCACCCAGGCAGACCTTGCCCATCTTTGTATGGCAGATCTAGCAGAGAGACCAGTAGACAGCAAGGGCTCTGTACTATTATTTACTGGGATAGAGAAGCGGGGGAGGGGACGGGGGCAGGGAGGGAAGGGAGATACATCCTTTCTACCTTACAGCGTCTTCCCTGCCACCATTTTTGTGCGGGTGACCATCACCTCTTCGCTGAAATTAGCTGCCATAGCCTTCCGCATGGTCTCCCTGTGTCTCGTGAATCCTGCCCTGCCAACCCATTTCCACACCACAGCCAGTCTGGTCCTCGTAAATATGATTCTGAAGAGTCACTCCTTTGCGCTAAGCCTCAGCTCTTCCCGTTTCTCTTAGGATAAACGACAAAGTCTTAGTGTGGCACACGAGTGTATGGAACTCTGTCCTGCTCACCCTGCCAGCCCCCTGTCTTGCTTCCCAGGCTTCAGCCTCCCTGAATTTCTCATGTTTCCTCACTTGTGCTCGGCTCCCTCTGGCTTCTGGGTCTCTAGATGTTGTACCCTCAGCCTGGAGTCCCTTTTCCCATGTCACCTTAGGGTCCTGGCTTTGACATTCTCTCCTCCCAGAAAGCCTTCCCTGATAACCCGAGGCTAGCTTGGGTGTCCCTCCTGTGTGACCCCCTAGTTCTCACTGTGATATAATTGCTTAGTTTTCTGCTTCCTCACTAGATTCCAAAGATGCTCGAGGAGGGGACTGTGTCTTAGTCACTGCTGAGTCCCCTCCACCTAGCGTAATCACCTAGTGTAATGCTTGGAAATACTTACTGACAGGGTCAGGGGAGGGCAGTGTGGTATAGTTGAACTAGCTTGTGATTTGGAGCCACCAACGTCTTCTCAGTGGCTGGCCGTCACCTTGAGCCATACTTAAACTCCCCAAACCTTAGTTTCTCTCCCTGGGAGTTGAGATAAAGAAAGCATTTAGCACAGAGCCTGCTGTGGAATGAGTTCAGTACATCGCTCTCTTTCTTCAGTCTCCCTCCCCTTGCTGCCAGCTAGGTGAGACCAGGGATTGGAATAATGGAATTCCAGCAGATACGGAGGCTCAGTGCCTATTTCTAAACCACCTGCTGGGCCGCTGAGACAGTTTTAAAAAATACACCCGCCTGGGCCTCACCCCATGGTTCTGGGATGTGGTTCAGGAATCTGTGGGTTTTTTGTTTTTTGTTTTTGTTTTGTTTTTGTTTTTTTTTCAAGTTTCTGTTGCTCAGCCATGACGGGGAGCCTTTGACCTAGTCCCAACTTCTGACCTAAACCAAGAATCCTGCTATGTCGCCTTTGCTGGAACACCTCAGGAATGGGCACGTTGGTGCATTTTGCAGTCTCTGTTTATCCCCAGACAGCCGCTCTCATAGGAAGCAACTCCCTTATTTACCGGGCACAGTTCTGCTTCCCACCACACCTAGCCTTTAGGTTGGTTCTGTCTTCTGGACACAAATAGATCGGCATGCACAGTGTCTTCCACACGGCCTTTCTTTACGTACTTGAAGTTACTATGTCCCTTCGAAGGTTTTCCTTTTCCAGGCTAAACATCCCTGTTCCTATAAACTTGAGTTTGCTGACTGGCGCCTGTGGGCTACATCCGGTCCACAGATGTGTTTTGTTTGGCCTGTGGTTTGAAAAATATTGAATAAGTTGCCAAGGCTTAAAAATCAGGGCATTTCACTGAAACGTCTGGAGCTCCGGCAGCTCCTGAAAACTCGAAGCCGGGGCCGTGGTTCCAGCTCTGGATGGGACATAAATTCTCCTGAACGTTGTGGTCTTCTCTGGTCCATAACGTTGCCCAGCCCCTGACATCTACATCATGACCTCGCATGTGTTTTTAGACATGACGTTATGCTTGTTATCTTTTCCCAACTGTCCAGAGTGTCATCTGATCTCATCTTTGAAAAAAAGTTAATTTTTATAATGATAAAAATAATATTGAATCCTAATTTGGTACTTAACAATAAAACAGTACTGGAGATAATTTGGGAAATATAGAAAAAATGTAAGACAGGAAATGTATGTGCCAATAGCTCTGTAGAACATTTTTATTACGTTCCTTTCACTCCTTGT
Source organism: Mellivora capensis (assembly GCA_004024625.1). Lineage (NCBI taxonomy): Eukaryota > Metazoa > Chordata > Mammalia > Carnivora > Mustelidae > Mellivora > Mellivora capensis. The sequence goes on from PISX010005412.1 coordinate 86,261, forward strand.
TTTTCTGTGCATGTTTATATACGAGGAAGCTGGGGTGACACTGTAAGTAGTTTCACACACTCCTTTTTCCACATTTTCTACAGCTTATTGAAGTCGCTCAAAAGACCAATTTTTAATAACCAAAATATTTCATTTTGTGATTATAACTTTTAAAAAATTTGGGGAAAATAAGCAACATGAAAGTGGCCATGTTAGCTGCTGTGAAGTGTATCATTTGAGGCATTTAGTACATTGAGGGTGTCGTGCAGCCGTCACTATTGCCTCACTTCTAGAACATTCTCATCACCCCAAAGGGGGCCCCCTCTACCCCTGAAGCAGTAACTCCCTATTCCCTCCTCCTTGCAATCCGTGGCAAACACTACTCTCTTCACTGTCCTGATGAATTTGCTTAATCTGGGTGTTTCACATAAATGCCATCATACAACACGTGGCCTTTTGGTGACTTTTGTGGCTTCTTTCACATAGCATCACGTTTTCAAGTTTCATCCATGTTGTCACGTGGCACCAGACAGCATTCCTTTTCTGGCTGAGTACTATTCCGTTGTGTGCTTATCCCACATTTGTTCACCAGCTGACGGACGTTGGGGGTGTTTGCACCTTCTGGCTGCGGGGATTGTCCTGCTTCGAACATTCGGGCGCTACTTTTGTTTGGACACCCATTTTCCAGTTCTTAGGAGCATTTCTCTAGGCGTGGACATTTTGGGTCATAAGGTAATTCTGTGTTTAATCGAGGAACCACCAAACTGATTGCCACAGTGGCTACACCATGTTATGTTCCCATCAGTAATGTTCTCATTTCTCCATGTTCTCACCAACCCTTATTTTTTATTTTGTTTTCCTTAGCCATCCCAGTGTGTCTAAAATGGTAGCTCATTGTGATTTTGGGATTTTGATAGGGATGCATTGAATCTGTAGATTGCTTAGGGTAATGTGGACATTTTGACAATATTAATTCCTCTAATCCATGAATATGGAATATCTTCATGGCCTTGATTTGCATTTCTCTAATGATTAATGATGCTGAGCATCTTTTCGTGTGCCTATTGGCCATTTTATATCTTTCTTGGATTTAATAATGCAGTAACGTACTTAGCTTTGACATTGATGCCTTCCTAATTTTTACTATCATGAATATTGTTGCGTGACTGTCTCTACGTAAAAGTTGCCTGCTTACCTAGTTATTTCTATAGGAGAGCTTCCTTGAAGTGGGATTGAGGGGTCAAAGTGTAATAATTCTATTTTTTTAAGAGCTGATTTATTTGTTTGAGAGAGAGCATGAGCAGGGAAAAGGGCAGAGGGAGAGGGAGAAGCAGCCTTCCATTCCCACTGAGCAGGACCCTGGGATCATGACCTGAGCCCAAGGCGGATGCTTAAACGATTGAGCCACCTAGACACCCCCAAAGTGTAATACTTCTAAAGTGTGGATCTGAAAGGATCAGATTCAGTATGGACTATTTGAGGATCATACACAAGTTACCTGGAAAGCCTTCACAAAGTGCCTGTGCTCAGATTTCAATCTCTGACTTACTGCATCAGACTCATCAGGGTGGGACCCAATTTCCCAGGAGGGTCTACTCTGCAACCCAGCTGTGAACCATTAGCCAAATTTCTTTGCACCCAGGCAGATCTTCCAAAAAAAAAAAAAAAAAGGTATTTATAACTGCATACTAGTGATAGTCCCAATATTCTGACCAGTTTCAAGTGGGTTGGTCCTGCTCTTTCCACTGCTGTGGGCCACATGCTTGGTGGTCCCGCTGCTCTCCTAGGCTGACCTCACCATCGCCTGGACCCATCAGTGGGTTTTTTCCTCGTAAGATCTGGTCTTCCCCTTCTTGTTCTTGGGGAGCTGATAGTTTTGAATTCATCTTTTCTGGTGAGGAAACAGGTTTCTTCTAACTTTGTTACTTGCCATAGCTGTCTAACACCGATTCACCAAGGCTAGAGTAAACCCAAGTCTTATGGCTTCTCAGATAAATTTCTCTCTGTTTCCCTCATTGGACTCGTGTTGACGTTTTTGATTGGTCATGGCTCAAGAGGAGAAACAGAGTTGTGCATGCCAGTTGAACTCAGAGTGCTCTAGAAGACAGAGTAGGTGTCAACATGTCTGGGCAGGCTGTTTCTGTCCCACGACACCCTGGTTTTACTGCCTTTGGCCAAGCCCCTGGTTCTGTCCCTGAGAGGAGCAAAGGCAGCCAAAAGTTCCCCTTAGTCAGGACAATGGGACCATGATCTCAAAAGAACCATGATCTTATTTTTTGTCTTAAACCACTGGAATGTTGTATGTTGACTGGGTAATAGTTGCTAGGTGCTTTGATGTTCGGTGTGTGTTGCAGTTCCCCAAATCCAGATTTGACCTGCAAAGGCACTAGTGGCATCTCCATACCATTTAGAGCTGATGTCATGAGGAGGCTGGTGAGAAGCCACCTCAGTTATGCTCGGTCATGTGACGGAAGGCATCGGGCCCCCGGCTACCTCCTCTACACCCAGTCTCAGACCTCAATTGCCTTTGTGGTTGGACTGGTGCAACAGAAGTCGAGGGCTTTTCTTTTTCTTTTTCTTTTTTTCTCCTACTGCTAAATAAAAACACATAGCAAATTAGGTTTTATTAAAATAATTCCCTCTTCTTATTGAAAACCTTTATTTTCTGCCATGTGACTGTCAAGATTATGTCTTTGAACTTGGCATTCAAGTTAACATCCTGGGAATAAATCTTGTTTTTCTTCTTTTAAAGATTTTATTTATTATTTGACAGAGGGAGAGAGATCACAAGTAGGCAGAGAGGTAGGCAGAGAGAAAGAGAGGGGGAAGCAGGCTCCCTGCTGAGCAGAGAGCCCGATGTGGGGCTCGATCCCAGGACCCTGAGATCATGACCTGAGCCAAAGGCAGAGGCTTAACCCACTGAGCCACCCAGGTTCTCCTTGTTTTTCAAAAATTAAAAAAAAAGGTATGGAAAGTTCATTTTAGACTGGAAACATGCTTGGTGACCCTGCTATTCTGACAGTGCTGGCTTAACCATCACCTGGACCCATTAGTGGGCTTTTTTCCTAATAAAATCTGGTGATCACCGTAGACTTGACTTCCTTGTGGTACCGTCTCAGTTAAAAATGACATGGAACTGGGACGCCTGGGTGGCTCAGTTGGTTGGACGACTGCCTTCGGCTCAAGTCATGATCCTGGAGACCCGGGATCGAGTCCCGCATCAGGCTCCCAGCTCCATGGGGAGTCTGCTTCTCCCTCTGACCTTCTCCTCTCTCATGCTCTCTCACTGCCTCTCTCTCAAATAAATAAATAAAATCTTTAAAAAAAAATGACATGGAACTTTTAAATCTCAAGTCTTAAAGATAAAATCACATTACTTTTCTTATGCCTAATTCATTTCCAGAACTTTTTCCCAGAGCTACTTAGATACAATATCAAGGAATAATACATATCTGGCACAAACACTGAGTTCTCAAATCTTATTTACCAGTATGATGAAATTTAGAACATGCTATAAAATATGTTTTATATTTAAATGGACTTAGGTGACTTGCAAACATGGCATTGCATGTAGAGTGGAAGACCAACGTTGTAGTGGCTGGTTTATCAATCACAACACTTTTTTGTCTTTTTATAATTTTTTTTTTTTTTTAAATAACAATGCTCTTAACAGAGTTTTCAATTCTCGAAAGAACTTAGGGTTTGGTTGGAATACAGTCACTTAAACTTCGTTATTACTTTCTTCCGAGTTGTTCATGTTATTTTCCAGATGGACAGGAACAGTGTAAATGACTACTATTGTTTCAAGGGCACAGAACAAGGTGGGGTGTGTGTGTGTGTACATGTGAGTGTGAGTGTGTGTGTGTGGGCAGGCACGGGGTAGGGCATGGGAAGGACAAGGAGGGAAGAGATTTGGAGAGCGTGTTTAAGTTTATGCTGGCTGGAAGTGGTGCATTTAAAATCAGCATTAGTGTACTGCTGGGAGGTACTTAACTGGGGATTCTTTTGTCTTTGGGCAGAGGCTGGCTGGGGGTGGGAGGAATACGGGAGAAGCTGTTTGGAAATGCAGTGACTTGGAGCTGCTCGAGGTCATTCTCCCAAGCATTTACGTGTCTCGAGTCATCTATATGGCTCGTTTGTCACTCCAAAAGACAATTTTTTTGTCCATTGATCTAAATCATTCCCAGGCCGGGTTCAAGTCCTCTCTCCTCCACAGACACCTCTAACTTCTTGGCTCTTCTTATTTCCCCTTTTCCTGAATCCGAGAGGCTCACAGGACCTCGGAGCCATGTCCTCGGAGCCATGTCCCTGCCTGTCACTGTGTTGAGAACACCCTGGCATCCACTCGAGGGCAGTATACGGGACTCAGTTCAGTCCTGTGTGACGCAGTTAATTGTTTTGGGTGGGTTCAGCTGGCTTCCCCAGCTATATCTGGCGCTCTCTGAGGAAGGGACTATGTCACGCATTTCTTTTGCATATTATATAAAAATAGCGTATAGTAGGTATTCAGAAAATGCCTTCAGCTCTGGCGGCACTTCTCTGGGAAAGGCCCCCGCCAGCCTAGGTCCTGGCAGAGGCTTGTTTGTTGCAGCACAACCTGGAAACAGCCTGACCGTTCAGGTGTGCTGTGCTACGCCCATGGTACGGAGTATGACAGAGCTGTTAAAAGAAATGTGTTAATCCCATCACAACTGACCTAGGGGATGTCCTCGATATATTACTGTTTTTACAAAGAGCAAGAAAGGGAAAGAGTAAGTCCCACTTTTGTAACCTCTTCCCTCTCAGTCTGTGTTTGTGCGCAGCAGCAGGAGCACGGGGAGAAATGTGGAGGGCTGTACGTCAGGCTGTGAACCCTGGTGGTAGGAGGGGCTAACTTTGTTCTTTGCTTGTCTTTGTATTAGTGCAGTGGGACAACTACAGCGGTTAAAGCCCAGCAAATAGAAGAGGAAGAGAAAATGGGTAGAGGTCTTGTGCCTTAGAAAGTCCCTTTCCCCCTAATAACTTCTTTCTACTTTCCAAACTTGGTATGATTGGGGAAAAAAAAAAGTGAGTTTTGTCCCTTATCTAAACTTAAGAATTAGGAAATAAGGAGAGCATGATACTTGAATTAACTTTTGGCTTCAGCTCATGACATGAAGATAAGGTTTCTTTTCACCCAAACCTAGACAATGAAGGTTGCGCCCAAACCGAAAGCCTTGAAGCTCTGGTTTTGTGGTGGGGCGGGAAGAGCGGCAGCAGGTTGCACAGATGCGAGATGCTAACTGACTTCAGAGCCCTCGGAGCTTCCTGTCCCCGGGCCGAGCAGAACCGCGCAGGCAACTGGAGGGGCTTGCATAAGTGGGAAAGTCATGAGAGCAGGTACTGCAGGACTTCCGGTGCTCCTCAGCTGAAGGTTGGGGTGACTCTGCTCCCCAGAGCCTGGCATCGTGTGGAGGAAGCTGGTGAGAGTCTTTCTGAATGGAGGCAGCCAGGCCTGAGCGGCTCGATCTTGCTGCCTCGACGGTGGGGGCAGGTCATTTACCTTTTAGACCCACATCTTGAGCACCAGCAGAATGCTTCCTCTTGCCCCAGACCTCTGGCCTAGACTGTTGTTGAAATCACCTAACGTACTGCATCACTCTGGTCTTTTCTTCCAGTTCATCATTCCTTTCCAGAGAAAGTTCCAAATACACCTTGTGGGTCACTCTCCTGCTCAAAGACCATGCATGATTCCCCAGTGCTATAGAAGAGAGCTCAAGTTTCTTTCTTTCTTTTTTTTTTTTTTTTAATATTTTACTTATTTGACAGAGAGAGATCACAAGTAGGCAGAGAAGCAGGCAGAGAGAGAGGAGGAGGAAGCAGGCTCCCTGCCCAGCAGAGAGACCGATGCGGGACTCGATCCCAGGACCCTGAGATCATGACCCGAGCTGAAGGCAGAGGCTTTAACCCACTGAGCCACCCAGGCACCCCGAGAGCTCCAGTTTCTTAGCCTGGCGTTCAAAGCCTTCTGTAATATGACCCAGGGCTGCTGCTCCACTTGCCTCGCTTGTCTCGTGCTCCAGCCGAATGAAACTCTTCTATGCCGCTCAGTCTTCTCAGCATCTGTTCACGTTCTTCTGATGGGACCACCCACTTCCCATTCTGTCCATTTCTACCTGTTTAAATCCTCTCTAGTGTTCAATATTCACTTCAAAGACTACATCTTCCAGGAGACCAGATGTGATCGCTCTTCCTTCTTAATGTACTTCTATGCGCTTTACCTTACATCCAAGTCGTGCGTGCTCATGTATTTCCTCCTACACCCTGGTAAGGCCTTCAACAGCGAGACTGACTATACCATCTCAGTGTCTGAATTTCTTAAGCTTAGTAGATTTTTAGGTTTAATTGGTCTTTATTGGATTAAATTGAATATGGGTGTTACCTGAAATACACCAGATTAATTTAAAAAAGAAAATCCATAACCTTCCTAACTTATTGGCAGGGTGCTATGTAGAGAAGTAAAGGAAATGTGAACTGTGTTGGTGTTTCTGCAAGGAAATATGTGACCGTCCTTTTTTTTTTTTTCTTTTTCCTTTTTTGGGCAAAATTTCCCATTTTCTATTATCTAATGTTTTTCAGTCTTCTGGACTCCTCTCTATTATCTAATGTTTTTCAGTCTTCTGGACTCCTCTCTAATGTCTTATCATTCCCCTTTGACATCTGTTATTGAATGCCCTTGCCAGGACATTGGACGGGGCAATGGAGAGAATCCCTAATAGATTTGCATTCCTTGTGACCTTCCTGGTTTTGTAGGCAGAAGGGGACCCTCCAGTCTTCTCAGGCAGAGACTAACAGAGGTCATGGTCAACTCTCTGCCTTGGAGAGTGGTTTGAACACAGGGCCAGGAAGGTGACTCAGTTTCACACATTTCCCTGATGCCCGACTGGCTCCCCGTGGAGAGGTGGTAGAGTGTGACTGCTTTCTCCCTTTCTCAGGAATGCATATAGAATTCAAAGAAAAAACACTACAGAGAGGAATGAGAAATTTAAGGGGAAGTTCTCATGGGGTTTGGAATGATGTGGTTGGGCAAAAAGTGGCTTTTGAGAAAATCCAGGATCTAACAAATTTTAGACAGACCCAACTTGGAGTTTGCCTGAATTATGAGTGCCTTCCTGTGATTGAGTTAATCTATGTATTTCATATATGGTGAGTCCATTCCTCTCAAATATAGCAAGAAGTTGCCAGCTTCCTGGTGAATGCCTTTTATTTCTACACACTGATTTTGTTGTTGTTATTTGTAAATTGCTTTGCTTCCGTTCCAATTTCTAATATTCCTCGAAAATTTTAATTACTCTAGATCATGATAAAATATTGCTGTGGAAATAAATAATTTTCTATCGGTTTTTTTCTTTGGGTATATTATTTTATTGTTGCTTGTATTATGGGAAGGGATACCAGATATTAATAAAAAATTGTCTTGTGTTGTATGATACATCCTAAACTGAGAACCAGTTTCTGTCTCTGAGCAAAGAAATTACACTTTATACATGTGTTACCCTGAAAATCATCTGACTATATAATTTTTTCCCATAGAAATCACTAAAATGGCTTATATTGGTTAACGTATCAAATCACCTTTCATATTTGAAACTGCACGAATTCGATGTGCTATGAGATAGTTATACAAAGAATGTAACCAAAACTAAGATAGGAAATAAAACCTCTGTAACAATTTTTCAAAACAGGAAACTCTCGTAGAAATGCATTGTTCTTTTTTTTTTTTTTTTTAACTAAAATTACACTGATTTAATTGTCGTCTATCAACTAACCTCTCGGATCCATTGTGCTCTTGTTTAAATTAATTTTCTTTACAAGTTAGCTCCCGAGCACTATTTAATTAACTGAACTAAAGTTTTGATTTGATCTCAAGTCATTTGAAACTAGACAGAGTGAAAAAATATGTGGGTAGTTGGCAGCAGATCCCAATAAAATTATGGCATTTGGCAGAGTGTGCCTGCCTTGCTTTGCTTTGCTTTTCTCTTTATGGATGTGGCCTATTTTTGAAATGCTATGATTTAAATTCAGGGATCAAGTGACAAGTCTGGCAAAACAGAACTGACTTCAGCAGAGGTTCTGTGGGAGAAAAATGGAAGCGTTCCAGGAACTAAAGGAAGTCACCTCAGTTTCACCTGGAAACATTAGTGTCTCGGGGGCAGGAGATTTGGGCTGTATATAAAGAGTGAAGGAAAGTGGCCAAGATGCTGAGCCAAACCGGCATCCAGGAATAGAGTGGCATCAAAGAGCTGACAAGCGTTACGTTGTTTCCACCATGGCCTCGTGAGTAGCAATCAGAGAGCCTGAAATATGGGAAGATTGGAAAGGTCCTTCCTGTGATGCCCTGGGTGGTGGCAGTCCTCTTCTAACTGGCTTCTCTGGGTCCCTTCTCTTCTCCGATGATCGGCACACATCGTGCACGGATTAAATGTTTGCAAAAACTCCGTGGTGTTCTCTTGCTCAAGCCCCCAGTTCCTGTTTGCTCGCAAGATTGGGTTGAAACTCCTTCCTTGGGCCTCCCTCCACCCTTTTATTTACTTTTTTAACCTCTTCATTGGCTCTTCCTCAACATGAAAGATTTACTCAGTCCTACTCTTCAAAATCTAGGTTTACACCCACCTTCTCCATAGTTCTCACTCCAGCCTGCACTGAGCCCTGACTTTAAAATTAATTTTGTACCTCTTTGTTTTGCATCTTTTGGCAAGATTGTCTTACTGTTAGTTACTTTGTCGAGAGTAACTATGTCTCGAAATACCCACATGTGGTCACTATGTATGCATCTATATAGGATGTAAATATACACACAAAGGTATAGAGAATATACATATATAGATAGATAGATACATACATACATACATACATAGATTATCTTTCCTTAGCGAATCATGAAGTATACAGTATTTCTCCACAGGAAGTACCTTGAAACTGAGTCTGAATTTCATATATTTTTTACCTATTCATTCTATTGTATTATATTGTATTGTATTATATTAAGATGACATGTGAAAGAAAGTAATGAACCAGGAGAATCAGGAAAACTAAATTCTAGTTTCAGCTTTGCCACTAGCAGGTAAATCATTCTACCCCCTTCTCACAGCTCCAACTAGGGGCTCAATCTTCTTTATGAGCATCAAGAGATCATAAAAGAAAAGTGTAACTGGTTGCCTTTATGGTAACCGTCAAGAGTAAAATTATGATTTCATGTCCCACCCAGTGGACATGAGTATGTGCCACCCTTTGATCAGTCAGAGAGATGCAGAGAGAGATGATATGTTTTTCAGGTGAGTGGCTATTATTTTGGTGCAGTAGATTAGACCCCTGAGTACAGAGAGGTTGTACAACAGTTTTGAGGTTGATTTTTGCTCTCCTGCCTGTGAAATCTTCTCTCCCAGGATGATGGGCCTCTCTGCTCTAGAGGTGGTGTTGAATGGCTTAGGATCCTAATCTAGTTTACTTGCTCTGTAATTTTTTGGAAAAAAATCTCTCCAGATCCCTTATTTTTCCTTTTGTAGCATGACTATGAACACACTTGTTTGTAAAAGTCTTTGAGCGTGTTGATTCAAAGTCAACACAATTACTGTTTTCACTGAGTGCACATGAGGTGCCCGCACATATTAGGGCATTTCTTAAATGCATCCTGTGAAATGGCTCTAACAGCCCATTTACTAGATGAAGAAAATATGGCTGGGGTTTAATTCCAGGCCAGTCTGCTATCATTCGTTCATCTCCCCGCTGTGGAAGAAAAAGAGAGTGAGATCTCAGGTCTGTAAAAGTCAACATTGCCTCCAGATTTCAATTTAACTGGTACTGTTGTTTCATCATTTCCTTTTACTTAATCTTTGGTGACTGACTGGTGACCAGTAGTGACGTGGGCGGGCCTGGGTTTCTTTTTGCCTTGGGCGCGCTATCCTCCGGGGAAGGCACTAAGCAACAGAATTAAAGGGTAAAGAAATACCCACAGAGAGTGTCAGGGAAGGAAGTGCAACAAAGGATAGGTTTTTTTTTTTTTTTTTTAAGATTTTATTTATTTGGCAGAGAGAGAGAGAGAGAGAGAGAGCGCCAGCACATGCAAGCAGGGGGAGCTGCAGAGGGAGAGGGAGAGGGAGAAGCAGGCTCCCCACTGAGCAGGGAGCCTCACACAGACACGGGGCTCGATCCCAGGACCCTGGGATCATGACTTGAGCCAAAGGCACATGCTTAAATGACTAAGCCCCCCCAGGTGCCTCAAGGATGGATGTTTTAAAAAGACCGGATCATTGGTCCCGGAATAACTGTCTCATAGTCCATACCTCCTCCTATTTCATTTCACTTTCGTATCCTATTTTCATTTTGGAAGAGGTTAGATAATTAATTTTTTCATTTTCTGACTAAAAATAGTTTTTCTTTTCTCAGAAGTATAGAGTTAGTAGATAACTGGGGGGGTATTACTGATACTTGTAACTTTGTGCTTTTGCTTTTGTTTTGTTTTTAAAGACTTTTTAATTTATTTATTTGACAGAGAGATCACAAGTAGGCAGAGAAGCAGGCAGAGAGAGAGAGGGGGAAGAAGGCTCCCTGCTGAGCAGAGAGCCCGATTCGGGGCTTGATCCCAGGACCCTGAGATCATGACCTGAGCTGAAGGCAGAGGCCTTAACCCACTGAGCCACCCAGGCACCCCAGGGCTTTTGTTTTTAATAATAATTGCAAATAATTGAAAATGTTTCAGAAATTTACTCAGCAGGGTATGTAATCCCACATTTTAAAAAAGTGTTTATGGGGACTCAGTGTATTTTGTACCATTCTTAAGGGAAACAGATTTTGCCTTTGTGATCATCATTATCTTTCTGTGATAGAGTGATCTTCTTCCCAAATAAAGAGTGATCTATATTCAGGAAGCACTTAATGGCATCCTTTCAACAGAGATCACACAGAGGGACCCACATGAACAGAGTTAACAAGTTTTATCCATTAAATCTAGTGACTTGAACAAATTTTTATTATCGTTTTGTACAAATGCAAGTGCTCGCTCCCACAAAACCACTTGTTCCCTAATGAAGTGTTTCAGCCTGCTCATATAAGTTGATGACTTCGTATGGCGAGAGTATTACTGTGTCAACCGTTAGCTTCTAATAACATGCTCCCATCTTGCTTCCATGACATACTGTACTCAGAATACTCAAGTATGGACAGATGTTTAAGAATATTATTTTTTTCTTCTTGGCTATTGATTAATTCCCAACACCCACTACTGATTAGAATGCAAGGTATTTTCTTTCAGATGTGGAGTCTTTAATTACACAGTCTAACCAAAAAAAGACAAGCAACATGCCAGGAATGTGTATCAAAATGCTGGAGCGTCATCTTCTCAGACTTCTTACCATTGGCTCTAGGACACAGATACCGGGAGCATGAAGTTCCAAGAAAGGGAATGTGATGCACACTCTCTGAGGTTTTGGCAAAAATCAAGTGGGTGGTTTCATTAGGGGGTTTGGCGGGGGCCACACACCTCATTGCAAGATGGAGTGGTACTCTGAACCAGCTGCGCTCTCTCCATGAAACCCACGATGGGCTTTACTCTGAAAAGAATGGCTTGTCTGATGCCCCCAGTAGCGCTTTTTAAAAAGTGGAATTAAAGGATTAGTTGAATTGAGTTTTTTAAGTGATGAAATGATACTTTAACTCCTGAGTTTTAGATTGCATTATTCTTATTTCCTAAAAACCTGGACCCTTGGGGATCAATAGAAAAGCTATTTTGGGGGAGGCTACGTACATACTTATTACCAAGAACTTTCTCAGAAGCTTGAGTTCTTTTAGGTCTTGACAAAGTGGATCTTCCAGCTTCCTTGTTTTAATGACACAACCTGACGGTCACTCTTATCTCCCAGGTGACAAGTTAGCCATCTTGCTCCCCCTAGTGGAGTTGTAATTCTACCTCAAAGTTTAAGAATTCTGTATCAATACACATTTGATGCAGGGTCTTATTTTTTGGAAACCAGATATTTTCCCAATTTATTTTCAAAGACTGACAATAAAATAAAACAATATTGCATCAGAGGGACTGGTAGGGGATGTGGGTAGAGAAAGTGGCCTTTGGTGATGAATTTTCAGTTCCTAGTGTTGGCAAGACTGGCTATATGATTGATAGTGGCTGCTGAATTCAAGGGGCCCTTCTGCTCTGCACTTCTGTCTTAGAGGGATCCAGTGCCATCAGCCTGGCAGACGGTCACCTCTAGAAGGCAGCCGTCAACACCCCCGGAAGAGACAGTGGGGTGCTAATAGTTGGTGGGTTGGAAGACAAGGACAGGTCCCACCTGAATATTGAGTCCATTTGTGCCAGTGCTCAAGTAGGTCAGGAAGTTTGTTCTCCCCTCTGAACCTCTTTGAGGGACAGTGCCAATATCCACAGCCCAGGCAATCATTTCCAGTTTATACTTGCTAAGCATGCTAAGGAAATTTTAGTCATTGATGCTGAACTTATTGCATACCTCTCTTGAGAATTTTGGTTTCTTTACGTTATGATAACCTACCAGTGGTTTCATGGTATTAGAGTCCCTTTTTGTCCCCTGCCAGTATTTGTCTTTCCCAACTTTGATCCTTGTTGTGAGTTTGTATTTATTCAACTTTGTACTCTAATGCACACAGACCACTAATATTTTGTATGTGCTAGTGTTGAAGCGTGTGAAACTTCATAAAGAAATACCTGTACATACCAAGGCTTAGGACTCTGTTTTTTTGCTGGTGAGACTTGGCTTCTAAGCCTTACCAAAGTCAAGGCAAACACTGTGGTATCTATAATGGTTCCAAATTAATGGTCAACAGAGTTTAAGTAATTGACACTTATGAGCAAGAATATCATAATTAGAATATTCCCCCTTTCTTAAAATCATGTAATGGAGGCAGTATTTAGAGGTATCTTTTTTCCCCTAAATATTTGTTCTCAGGGTAAGTATTTATTTAGGGAGAAATAAAGCAGCAAGATTGGATTAAAATCCCAACAGAAGGGAATGCCAAAGTGCTCTCTAAGTATGTTTTATTTGGGACAGTGGAGGAAAAAAAGAAACACTCATAATGTGTGTGTGTGTGTGTTTTAATATTACTTGCTAAGGAGTCACAGTAATTCAGCTCGAGAATTACATCTAAGCAAACACACAGCATCTGTCTAACGAAGCACGTATCTGTGAAGTTGCTTCACAGTCATGGAGGTCATGGAATCCCATGACACTTGGATTCACAGTCGTGAAGACAGTGATGTTGCCGCAGTGGTGACCTATCCCCACCGGGGCCAGAGAGCTCCATGGAGCAAGACTCTGGGCCTTGGAGAACAGGCGCTTTCTTTTCCTCAGGGAGTGTGAGGGCTTTATATGTGAATCGATGTGCATCTCGGTGTCTACATGCCCGAGTGTTGATACAGTTATGTATGGGTGTGGGAAGATGTACGTCCAGGTGGGTGTATGTGTGTCCAGATGTGACTTCGGGACTCGAAGAGTTGCTCCTTCCCAATGGATGCCGAAGTCCTGTGCGTTGACAACACTCTGTGAAGCAGCTTTTAGCAGAGCTAGGCCCGGAGGTGCTGGGCACACGTGCACACCATTTCTGCTGGGAAGTCTGTGCTTTCACGATGCCCTTCAAAACGGGCTCAGTGACTGGGCTTGGAGGTCCTTGGGGTGCTCCCTGCCGCAGGGCTGTGCTGGCCATTCTGGTCTGGCAGCTTTGCCAGGGTGCCTCTCCTTGGGAACATTCCAGCCATAGCTGAGAACCCTTGTCTTTCTTGAGAAGCATGAGGACTAAGGCAAGAGTATCTCTGTGCGTTCCTTACACTCGTGAATGACGAGAGGCTTTGTAACTAGCTGTGTTTCCTTGAAGTGACCAACTAGAGACACATAAACCACTGGGATGGGTTCGTCCTCGACCGTTAATTGATCACTGTTGACTTAATATCAAAGTCTCATCAGACTCTGCCCCTGCTTGTCCTCTAACTCGTAGGGCTGTTGGGCTTGTTGTTTTCTTTTCAGGTTCAAAAGGCAGAAAAGTACATGCAAGCATCTGGCCATGAGCGAAGCAGATGGAGGATTATAGAACAGAGAAACAAGTTTTCATGTTGTTGTTAAAATCCCGAGTTAGTGTCTGATTCTGTTGGTTTTTGTTTTTTGGTTTTTTAAATGAAATATGGTCCATGCCATGGGGCAGATAACCCAGAGAGTTGGTTTTAGCAGGTGGTCAGAAGCGTGTGGAAGGATCTTCTTGTCTTTAGGCAGATCGACAAGCTGACAGCAAACTAGTAGAAAACTTGCTTTCTTTTCAAGACTTCTTTCCCACTATTTAACTGTTGGCAATTTGAGAAACTCTTTGAATTGTACACCTTAGCAAGAGGGCAGAACTGAGAGTACTGGGGCAAAAGAAAGATACACCTGTCCACTTGCTAGAAACTTGTGGCAGGGGGAGAAACTGCAGAAAAATTCCTGACATATTGAAATATTTATCTGCAACTTAACATTTTTATTTTTTATTTCATTTATTTGTCTTTAGAGAGAGAGAGACAGAGAGTGGAGGGGGCGCAGAGGGAGAGGGTGAGAGAGACTTTTAAGCAAGTTCAATGCCTAGCACGGAGCCTTATGCAGGACTTGATCTCATGACCCTGAGATTGTGCTGAGCCAAAATTAAGAGTCAGATGCTTCACTAACTGAGCCACCTAGATGCCCCTGCAATTTAATATGTTTATTTTTATTTATTTATTTAAAGATTTTATTTATTTATTTGACAGAGAGAGATCACAAGTAGGCAGAGAGAGAGAGGAGAGAAAAGCAGGCTCTCCGCTGAGCAGGGAGCCCGACGTGGGGCTCGATCCCAGGACCCCGAGATCACGACCTGAGCTGAAGGCAGCGGCCCAACCCACTGAGCCACCCAGGCGCCCCTGCAACTTAATATTTTTAATACAGTGTTTCCTCAAGGAGTCTTACTATAGTCTACTGACAGTACTTACATTGGTACCCGCAAATAACAAGAAACACCACCAGAACCTATAAGAAAGGCCACAGGAGAGTAAAAAAGAGAAAAGAAAATTTATAGACATGATGAGGACTGGGATTCTCATGTGGAAGGCACAGGGAGACACCGAGGCAGGTGCTGCTGATGGTTTTACCTTCACCCAGTGCTCTAAGAGTTAAGTGAGCATTTATTAAAAATAGATTCACAAGTACCCGCCCCAGGTAGAGTAACTCAGAATCTCCAGGGAAGGGATGTTGGAACATTGTTTTAACAAGCATCTCAGGTGATTCTTACGGTCAGACACACCTGGGAAACTGCTGTCATCTGGTTGCCGACGAGAACTACTGTAAAGGGGGCAGCTGTGCGGCTTGGTCAGTTGAGCGTCTGACTCTTGATTTTGTCTCGGGTCATGATCTCAGGGTCATGAGATCAAGCCCCGCGTGAGGCTCTGCCCTGGGTGTGGCGCCTGCTTAGGATTCTCTCTCTCTCGCTCCGCTCCTTGCACTTTATCTCTACCAAAACCAAACAGAACCGAAACAACAACAAAAAAAATCGAACCCATTGTAAAGTATTTCTAGAAGGTGTGAGTGTGTGTTGTGTCTGTAATTGACAAAGTTTTTAAAGTTTGAAACAAACAATTGTCAAATTCTACATTCGCAGTGTTAAGCATTTCTTAAAAAACATACCTGTTGTTTGTGTCGGGTTGTATGTTTGCAGTTTTCCCGTGTCTCGTCTCGTTTCTTCCTAGCAGCCTTCCTGTAAGGGCTTGAACAGCAAAGATCATGCTCACTCCCAGACTGCAGGTGGGAGGGGGGCTTAGCATGTAGCCGGCGGGGGTGGAGCTGGCTTTGAACAGGGCTCTTCACCGCATGGGGCAAGCCCAGCATCAAACCCAGAGCCCACAGCTTGTCCTCTTTTACCGCACTCTGGTCACCTGTTGATTGCAGCATATTTCTAAGATAGCAGGTTTTTTTGCGTGTCCTCACCTCTGCACACCCTGATCCCTGTGCCTAGAATGCCTTTCCTACCCTGTTAGCAGACTTACACTCATTCATTCCAGTGCCTTCCATGAAGCTTTTCTAGATACACTCTTCTCCTCACCCCACCTACCCTCCAAGCAGAGCTAGTTTCTCTCTCTTTTTTAAAGTTTTTATTTGACAGAGAGAGAGAGAGAGAGCAAGAGAGAGCAAGTGCACAAGCAGGGGAGCGGCAGGCAGAGAGGGAGGAAGACATAGGCTCTCCAGTGAGCAGGGAGCCCAGTGCGGGCTCGAACCCAGGACCCCGGGATCATGACCTGAGTGGAAGGCAGATGCTTAATCAGCTGAGCCATCCAGGTGCCCCAGAGCTAGTCTCTCTTTCAGCTGTGTTTCCATCACGCTTTGTAAATCCTTCCAGTCTCTTCTGGGTCTTGTGTAATGGAGGTGAGTTCAATATAAGTGCTCACCAGTATCCCCTGCTTGCTGCCCACCCCGCCATTATACCACTACTTTGTACAAACAGTGGGATATAATGACATCGGAAACACTCAGTACCTTTAGTGTTGGCTAAAGCTGTGGGAAGCATTTGAGAATGATTTCAAGGGCTTTCCAAACATTGACAAAGAAGTGTTCAGGAGGCCAGAAACTTGGCTATTAACATCCACTAGAAATGGAATTGTCTGGGGGTACCAGGGTACAATGGGTCTAATGAGAAGTCGGGAACAATGAGGACTGTACATTCAAAACTGCAGATCTGGGAATTTCCTTGATGGGAAACTTAAGGGTGCTTCAAGGATGTCTTCATTTATGGGTGAGTTTTATGTCATACTCATAGCCCCAGGCTAGAGATGACTGCTATGGCTTTCAAGTTGTGTTACAGTTATTTCTTATTGCAAATATTTCCCCCACTAGACCTCTAGGGAGGGTGAGTCTGAGCCATATTCATTTTTGTCTGCCAGTTGATAATTGTTGAATCAACTTTCTGGGAACAAATCTTAGAGCTGTCTGCATCTGAACACCATCAAATATGTGCCATTGTGGTTCTAATTCAAATTCTCCTGTGTTTGCAGCCCCCCCTGGTCCAAGCAATCTTCAGCGGTGACCCAGAGGAGATACGGACGCTCATCCACAAAACCGAAGATGTGAATGCTCTGGTAGGCGACACCGTGGTTTTTCCTGCTCAGGCCCTCTTAGCCTTTCTCCACCGTAGCCCTCTTTGGTATCTGGTGAAAGCTCTGGACTGGTGCTCAGAATTCTGTTTTTAGGTCCACAAAATACAATATATACGGTTACAGTGGAAACCAGGCATATATAAATACAGGTATCAAAATATGAAATAACAAATTTGTGATATAATCACATCTGTGTGCTTCTCCATTAGCACATTTAAAAAGCAAGATGTGGCAGAAGATCTAATGATGAGCATAATTTCAGACTGGGGATGAGCATGATCGATATTTTGTGTTCTCTGTGGCCACCCTAGTGTGGTATGAACATACCTGTGATTTCCGCTGGGGACGGAGTGACAGTTGCCGGTGACACTCATGAGCCTGCCTTCGTAATGGAAGGAAATGTGAAATTTCCATCAGAAATTAGTAAAAATAAAGAGGTCCTATTTTTGCCCCCAGAACCTCTGCCTTACAGCAGGGCTTGACAAACTCCGATCTGGCACCGGTTTTTGCCAGCTAAGAATGGCTTTCATTTGTTAAATAGCTGGGGGGAAAAAAAAAAAAACGAAAAGAGGAATAATATTTTGTGACATGTGTAAATTACCTGACATTCAGATTTCAATGTCAATAAATGAAATCCCGTTGGCACTCGACCATGGCTGTTTTCCCACCACAACTGCAGAGTTGAGTAGAGATTAATGACAGAGACTGTATGTGGCCCAGGAAGCCAAAGATATTTATTACCTTTAGAGGGAAAGTCTGCTGACCTCTGCCCTAGAGGATCCATGGACCTGGGACCAGTGGGTGAGCTTGGCCTCCTGTGTGTAACTGAAATCACCTGTGCCCGCGTGTGCTTGTGGAATGTGTATCTTCTGTGGACGAGCAAAGGCGTTTCACTGTACTCTTAAACGGGTGTGTGGTCCCCAGAAGGTTAAGAACCCCCGGATCAGGAAGTTCTTGAAATAAACAAATCGGCAATGAGGAAAAGTGAAAAGAGTTAGTCAATAATTTACCCTTTCCTCGACCCAGACGGAACAAGCAGTTCTATGCAGTACACACTACTACTTCTCTCCGTGTTAAGTCGGTTACCTTAATGCCTTGGTCCGTCGGGGAGAGCGCAGGCTGCTGTGGCTTTCGGAAGAAGCTCTTGGCGGCCTCTCCCCGGTTGGCACTGAAACAGCCGGGTGGCGTTTAGGATGTTTTTGCAAGGGAAGCGCAGGTGAGGCCGGGGCCGGGCTCCTCGGGGAGGCAGTTGGGCGTTTGTGCAGAGCCCGTGGGGCGTGGCCCGGACCGCGGGGAGCAGCCGAGGCAGGCGCGCTGCCTGCCCGGGGGTCCGGCCGGCCCTGCCGGTCGCCCGCCTGTCGGGTGGCTGTGGCCCACGTCCAGGCAAGCCCGAGGCAAAGTTGCAGTTACTGTCTTCTCCGGAGGATGATGAGCAAACAGAACTCTTGTCTGGTCAAACATGCCGGGAAAGATGGCTCTGTCCTCTGAAGGGCCTTTATTTCTCCTTAGGAAGGTGACAAGTAGCGGCTGGCTGGCAGAGGCCGGGAAAGTTGACTTCAGTAGTAGCCGCGCTGTATCCCTGAACCTGGTAGGTCAACTACGGTAGCACATAGGGCCGCATGTCTAGTTGCTCAAACTCGGGAGAGGCTTGGTTCTCTCGTAACCGGATTGGAGACGTGGCTCTTTTCCACGTGGGGCCCCAGGTACCAACACGTGGCTTCTAGCCCAGATGAAGGCTCATCTTCAGTCCAGCCGGCCGGAAGGGGACAAAGGAGCAGGGACGACCTGAGGAGGATTTTTATGGATCCTCTTGGGAGTGGCATGATCACTTGCGCACACAACCCAACGACCAGAACTTAGTTCCATGCCGCATCTGACTGCAAGGGAGGCTGTGACATTCGTGTGTCCCCAGAGCCTGGAGAACATGAATACTTAGCAACCTTGGCCACACCAAGTTTTGGTACCACAGAATTTTAGCGAATTCAAGTGATAACACTTATTTATCTTTTAAGACTCATTTAAGAGTAATTTACTCATTTAAGAGTAATTTGCTGAATCCGGGCCTAGCGCTGGGTGCTAGGGATACAGCCGTGAGAAGGTTGCTCTCACCTTCACGGAGCTCACGAGAGGGCAGAGAATCAACAGCGAGAAATCACACTGACAGCCATTTTGAAAGGGAAAATGCGGGCACTGTTAGGGGCGCAGGTTAATCAAGAGGGGCCGATGAGGTGGTGTGCACACGGACCCCTTGGGTGCCGTTGTGGAGTTTGGTGTGTGGGCTTTCGGGTGGTCAGTGTGGGTGGGGGGTAGGGGCAGGAAGAGCAGTACAGGAAGGAAAGCCCGACTTCCTCCCGGTGGTGGTGTGGCTCCACGGGGGCCCAGCACCCTCCGCTGTCTCCCCTGTAGCCCCCCGTCTTCATAGCCCCCTTCTCCTTCCCTCAGGTGAGTGTAAAGAACCTCATCTGACCCCCTGCTCGCTAGCAGGTCTGTGGGAGACAGTGAGCTCTTCTCTTCATGTCATGCTTTTCTTTTGTCCATGCTTCTTTGGATCGGTAGCGTCGATTCTCGCTGAGGGCGGCTTAGGCAATGTAGGGAAAGCGACCGTTGGCACAGGGCGTCTGGAGATGGAAGGCGAATAAGGATTAGCAAATCCAGGCCTGGAGCTTCACTTCAGAAGGGAAGAGAGGCCACTCACCAGTACATTCAAGGAAGGGAAACAAGTAATGGAGGGGCCTCCTGTTAACGGGAGGACAAGGTGTGTCTTCTTCTCTTCTCACCCTTTGCTTTCTTTCTTTACCTGGATTTATTTTTCTTATTTGAACTAGGTTCTGATTTTTTTTTTTTTTTTTGCTTTCTTTTTTCTTCCCCACCTTCCAGTGTGTTTTGATCACCTTTGATGAGGTGATCCTGATATGGGAAGTGATCTCCTTCATCTTTGCCTCTCTGTGTTTTTCCGGAGCGTATTTCCCGCTGGCAGTATTCACGAACTGTGTGTCAACCAAACGAAGTTTTTCAACCCATTGATATTTGTTTTTTTCTCACTTCTCCACTGTTCCCCTCCCATCTGCCCTTTCAGACCTATTCTTTCCTCCATTGTGTTGTCCTAATTCTTGTTTCCCTTCTGCCGCCTCTTCTGCCACCTCCCTACCCAGCCAGAGAAACCTACTTCCGCTCTCACCTCCCAGAACTCGTCGAACCTCGCCGGACCCTTCCCTGGAGCTGGTTACTTCTGAGAGACTAAGCGCTGGATGGCGGCGCGGCTGTGTTTTTCATTCTCTCTTGCTCCGTGGCCCATCCAGTCTTCGCCGCACATGTGGAGTGAATGACCAAACCTTGCTTTATTACTCATGTTGAGCGGTTTGTGGTGGCCCACTTCTCCTTTCTGCCAATGAGCACACATTATCCACTAGTGTCTGGATTGGTTGGTGTCCCTCAGGTCTCAGTTATAAGACTGAAAGTTCTCTTCGTAAGACTGAAAATTTATAGTTGGATTTTGGAGCCAGTGAACAATCAGGAAGGGCACCGAGTCTTCCTGTGGTGTCTCTGGCTGGCGGCATGCCCGGGCCTGGAGATGTGGGAAGACAGCTGTACACTCTGAGAAATCCATTTAAACTGATCTACACGTGGTTGATAACTAGGAAGATTCTAGAAGGCTCTATCAGACTAACACATTGAGCTTGAGGTGGAGTATCTGAGTTCAAAATGAATTCTGAAAACCAAAATTTGAATTCAATAAAGTCATTTTGGGGATTATGCTATGAGAACACGACACCAACGGACAGTTGTATAGTGCCACGCTGGAATGGGGACAGAGATAATTAGTGCCTGTCATTGGGGAGTGGTGAGGACAGGGAGGGAACCATTCTGTGTGAGAAGGGGTTGAACAAGCTAGTGATGTTTTAGTCCTGGGAGGGACGAGAGAACTACCTCAAATAATTCAAATGTTGTCAGGTTCAGTGGAACTAGACTTACCGTTATGTCAGTGGTTGTAAGCTACAGCAAATATTTCCAGCTCAAAATAGAAGAAATAACTTAATGGACAGGGCTGTACAAAGAAGTAATGAGCTGGCTTGATCAGTAAGAAACTCCCTGGAAGACCACTAGACTGGCGGATCTGAAGGAGACGGATTGTAGCACATGGTCTACTCTCTACCTTGCGCCCTGACCGGGCGCTGCTAATGGTTTATGACAGGTTTTTTTCTCCGAGTCTTAAAAGACCAAAATTTCTTTTTAGGACAGCACTATTAAATTGGAGTTGGCTTTTAAATAGAAACCTCTTTCCCATGCCTGGACTAGGTGATGTTTAAAGTCTTTGAACAACTGTGAAGGACTACAACTCCAAGATTTGTAAGTCTCACATGATAGCATATACCCGTGGTATTTGTTTCTTTTTTTAAAGTATCATCAGCAGTTATGAACACACACACACGTACACACACACAACCATTATCATACAAAGAAAATCAGTAATAATTTGTTGGTATCTTCTAATACCTGGTGTATATTCAGTTTTATTTTGTCCGTATAGCTTCAAACATTTTTTTTTCTTTATAGTTGGGCTGTCCCCAAGTTGATTATTTTACTCCATCTAGTTTTTACAACAAAATGGTTTTGTCAAGCTGTTAATGTACATTATGTTCCCTAATAGGATTTGGCCCAAGTATATCGGTGGATTTTGCTTACTCTCTCCAATCCCGTGATGGGAAGTGAGGATATGTGAATATAACAGAATAAATCTCAAGGTGAAAGCTAAGCTTACATTGGTAAACAACTCATAGTGAAAAAAGGGGAGACAACCATTAAAGCTTTAATTTTTAACTATAAGCATCAGTTTGGGTGATAGTGGCCTGCTAGTCCCAAGAGCCAAGTGAGAACTGGCCCAACAATGCATGGTAAGAGTTTTCTAAAAATAAATAAGACAAATTACCGGTAGTACACTTGTAATTTGTACTGTGTGTGAGTGTTAGGGGTATTGTACTATTTCTTTATATGAAAATGATCACCACAAGTCCAGTTAACATCCTTCACCTCACGTAGTTACAAAAAATTTTTTTTGTTGTCATGAGAACTTGTAAGATCTATTCTCTTAGCAACTTTCAATTATGTACTACAGTATTGTTAACCAGTCACCATGCTGGACACTATACCCCATTACTTATTTTATAACTGGAAGTTTGCATTATTTTTTAAAAAAGATTTTATTTATTTATTTGAGAGAGAGTTGAGAGAGAGGGAGAGAGAGAGCATGAGCAGGGAAGGAGGAGGGAGAAGCAGACTCCCCCGCTGAGCGGGGCTCAATCCCAGGACCCGGAGATCCTGACCTGAACCGAG